>JAOVVI020000385.1:1039-33136 GCA_028571085.2 Nepenthes alata
GCGCGGCTATAAATTGGGGGGTTCCCATACTTTGGGAGCCCAAGCTCATTCCTTCACCGGCGAAGCAATGCGGGGACCTTGGCTTGTCTCATGCTCCGTGGAATTCCGCATGGGAATTGGATGGATCTGCAGAAGACTTGTAGCTACTCTTGAAGCCTGTCATCGTGCCCTTTCCGTGGGCATTACCTCGTTGTAAAGGCTGGCTCAGCCACTCTGCAATTGCCACGTGACTTCTCTCCGCTTAGCCGGGATGTTTAGCCTCTGGAGGAGCATCGGGAGGCAAGAACCCTGACTCAAGGTCTCCGACCCTGGCGGTGTTAGACTCACCTTCAGCAAGGGAATGACATTCAATTCGCCCACCATAGGGAACTGGCGCTAGGATGATGCTACCGGAGGAGAGCCCTTTCTCTGGGTGTGTTTCTGCTCCAAATCGAGCTCTCTCGGCGCTCCCCACTTCTTTTTCTACTTCTTGTATTTTGCTTCATTTTTGTTTTCTTTGTACTTGCATTGGCGCGAGCCTTGTACTTTGTAAAGAAGCCTTCAATGAATAAAAGAGTTGATTTATCCCTTTATCTCTAGTGCCACAGAAAATTCTTCTTTATTGCTGCTTGGTATGACTCAAGGGCCGAAGAGCCCTCTCGCAATCACACATGCTTGGCCACTCGCTCATTTTACAGGCCGAGCGGCTTGCGATTTGACTTCTAGGAGGCCGTCCCTCAAGCCCACATTTGGACAGTCGGTAGGAAGCCGCTCCGAGGCTTGTGTTGCTTGCATTCTTTATCGGGTAATGGAATTCCACCGATCAGGGTTGTGTCCATCAAGTTGTCTCTGCGCATTTATTGCATTGACAGCCATAGAGCCGTTGCATCGTATTTATTCTTCCTTGAAAAAGCACAATGCTTCAAGGTGTTGCCACGTGGAAGAACCTTGTTGGGTAACGGGTTGCCTTACCTTAGTCAAACGACGTTGTTTCCTTTGGAGGCTCTTGCTTATTTAAGCACCAAGGCTCTCCCAATGTTTTGGCATCTGTTCTCCGTCCTAAAGTGCTTACCCTGACAGTACGTTTGATTGCTAGAATGGAATAATGTGAGAATATAATAGTCATTCCATGGAATAGAAAAGGACGGGAATAGAGTTGGATTTGTTATTCTCATATTTAGTTGTTGGAATAGAATAAAGTGAGAATTAGTATTCTATTATTTGGTTCGTAAAATAGTATGAGGAATAAAGTGGGAATAGTGATAATAATAATAATAATAATAATAGTAATAATAATAATAATAATGATGATAATAGTAGTAGTAATAATAATAATAATAATAATAATAATAATAATAATAATAAAATGTAATAACTATAATAATAATATGAAATAATACATAATAATTAATAATAATAATAATAGCAATAATATCTAATAATAATAATAACAAATAATAATAATATGTGAGAATTGTTATTCCCATATTTGTGAAAATAACAATTCTCAAGGAATATTTATTCCTGATTAAATTTGTAATCAAACGGAGAAATTTCTATTCTTAGGGAATAGAAATTCTATTCTCACCTTATTTCCTCTAACCAAACATGTCATTAGTCTACAGTTTCTCTTTCTCCTTGTTTGACTCTGGTCCCTCCGATGGATGATGAGAGGTGCGACCACACTCAGAGCTACGCATTTGGCCAGTGGGATCATCGTCTTCTTTTGAATCCGAGCCCTCCTATGAGGGGATTAGATGGGAAGCGCAAGAGCCGATAGAGCGTGATGAGGCCGATTTCATCTTGGAGCCACGAGCCCTCCATCCTGAAGCCAGGAGCACTTCGTCTCGGGGTCACAAGTCCTCTATCAAGGAGCCAATCTTTCGACCCGGAACCAGGAGCACTCCATCATGGAGCCAAGAGTGCGCTATCCAAGAGCTAACCCTCCGCTAAGGTGACCAGGATACTTGTCCATCAACGCAATTTAGTCCTCCACCTCTAAGCCGCATATCCGCTGGGCACACCTCTAATCCGCCCCTTTACGGGCGCTCCTCTAAGTCGCCATTTTATACGGGCGCACCTCTAAGCTGCCTCTCAACGGGCGCACTTCCAAGCCGCCCCTCAATGGGCGCACCTCTAAGACGACCCTCAACCGGGCGCACTGCTAATCCGTCCTCTGCGGGCGCACCTCTAAGATGCCCATCTGTTGCGCGCACCGCTAATCCGTCCCTCTACAGGTACTCCCCTAAGCCACCCTTCTGCAAGCGTACTTCTAAGCCACCCCTCATCGGGCGCACTTCCAAGACGCCCCCAATCAGGCGCACATTTAAACTGCCCCTCTGCAGGCGCTTCTCTAAGCCGCCCCTCTATATGGACGCACCTCTAAGCCGCTCCTCTGTGGGCGCACTTCTAAGCCATCTCTCAACGGGCGCACCTCCAAGTCGCCCCTCAGCCGAGCGCACTTCCAAGTTGCCTATTAATTGGCGCATCCAAGTGCTCCATCCATCACTATATACATCTATGCATTCATCGCATCCTCCTAACATCTTTCTGTTATCTGATAAAGATTTCTTACTTAAGCGTCGGAGAATGTACAGTGAGAATCATTCCCGCGGTCCTTTGACCTCCTATTTGTAATTTGTGGTGTGCAGGTTCCAGGTTAACAGCGACGAAGATCGGACCCGCTCAAATTCGATTCACAGTAGAAGAATTGAAGGCTCCCTAATCCGAACCACAACCCAAGAACCATAGATGCATCAGAAAGATATTCCATAGTCTTGTACTGGACTTCTATAGAAAAAAGTGTTTCCTCCAAACGTCTTATATCTTTACATACTTTGGGGTAAAAATATTGAAAAAGACTAACTTGTCTATAGCACACGGAGTATACTGGGCAACATAGGTAACAATGGAAAATGTCATTGCATGACAAGTGGTACCAAAGCCAAGGTTCGTGAGTAAGCTACACAAGGTAGCTACGTTAAGACCATACTGGGAGAGGACTAAGGCTATGAGGGAGCCAGCCAGCATCAACGCGAGGGGCAACCTTCATTATGTCAAAAGGCGACATAACTAACATGGCAAGCACCATAGAGGTTGGGGTGCGGATTAAGAGAAGAGTGCATGAGGTAAGTCCAAGGACTCTTTCTCTAAGTTCGAAATAAGACTTTATCAGGTGGAGGAGGTATTGGGAGAGATGTTAAGGCTTTGACAACCTTAAGAGGGAGTTTCAAGACCCCAGGGATATATTGGTAGATATGGTGGAATACACAATGGCAGAGCTCCATACAGACATAGCGACATTCAAGGGGATGTTGCTAGAGATGATAGGCTAGAAGCTAGAGTGCAGGACCTAACAACCAAGGTTGCAGCCATGAAGGAGGATTGGATCATATGTAAGAGGACAATTATCGCTAGATAGCTACCGAAGCACCTAGGATGGAGGCACCCAAGGCCTAGCCTTTTGCTAGTGTGCAAGAAGCCAAGCAACAGGATAATTTCCTATAACAAATGGAGTAGTATTTCGAAGCTACAAGAATAGTCAATAACCGGGAAAAGGTACAGACTGCAACCCATTACGTTATAGACAATGCCATGCTATGGTGGCACAATAAATGTCACGAGGTGGAGAAGGGGTTATGCACTATAGCAACATGGGATAATTTCAAGAGGGAAATCAAGAAGCTATTCTGCCCGAAGAACGTCGAGTACCGCACCCGTATGAACATGAGGAAGATTAAGCAAGTGGGTAAGGTTGGCAACCATGTGAAGGAGTTTGCTTCGCTAATGATGAAGGTGTCTATCATGACTGAGGATGAGCTATTCTTCAACATCATGATGGGACCGCAATCATGGGCAAGGACGGATATCAAGAGGCGTGGGATCACGATGATGAGTGATGCCATGGCTATTGTAAAGTCATTGATGGATTTTGAGTCGAGCAAGGATCACCAGGAGGGTGGTCAAGCCAAATGTGGAGGAGGCACACCCAAGGAGAGTCGTAGCAGGAGCCCTCCCAAGATGATGGATTACCTTGACGAGCCAAGGTCGAGTAGAAATCAAGATAGGGGAAAGCATAAGGCCCAGAAAAAGGATGGCAAAGCCAAAGGCAGTGGCGGATGTTTCTTACACAATGGACCAAACTTGGCAAGGGATTACCCTCAATGGGGGAAGTTGAATGCCAACCATAAGGTTGACGAAGGTCCTACGAAGGATGAGCCACATCTCATGGGAGCGATGCGGCACATCTACACCGTCCAGGCAGTACCGAAGAAGCAACAAGGTTAGGGCTTGATGTATGTGGACATTAACATCAAGGGAAAGCCCACGGTGGCAATGCTGGATACAGGGGCAACACAACTTCATGACGATAGACGTCATGTATAAGTATAAATCTGATTAGGTTACAGAGATGAGCTAGGTAAAAATGGTGAACTCCACTCCTCTCCCTAGACGAGGAGTTGTGTGAGATGTGTCGGTGAAGATTGGATACGTGTGGAAGAAGTTGGACTTTACGATGACGGACCTAGATGAATATCCACTCATCTTAGGCGTTGAGTTCTTCCACTTAGCCAAGAGCATAGTGATGTCACGGGATAAGTGTTTGTGCATCATGGACGATGATGAGCCATTGTATATGGTGGGGCTTCTTCGAGAGGGAGACTTGAAGAAGAGGGCGTCGATGCTTTCACAAATGATTAGCACCATTCAATTGTTCTTGGAGGAGTCAACAATGAAGGAGCATTTCTAAAGGGAGAATGACAGACTAGGACCGGGTCCAAGGTCAGATGGTGAGCAGCAGTCATCCACAATCCAGACGAGTTGAGGGACGAGGTGCAGGAAGCAAAGGCGAGGAAGTCCAGAACCACCAGATCGTGGTGCCTTTTCATGATGAGAGTGTCATGAAAGTAGATGGGGGAGAGTGTCATAAATGACGAAGGAGTATAGAAGTTATATACCACGCAGACGTGACATACAGGCAGAAAATGCCCACATGTACAGTTTATGTGTACAAAGATCTATGTGCAGGGCTGGTAATTATCTAAAAAATTTTAAAATAACCTAGAGAATTATAGAAAAAAATGGACATGTACTTTAAAATATTCTTAAGTAGGAAGAATGTGGGAGATTCTAGAATATTCTAAAGAAAGAATATTTATGAATAATACTCAAGAATGTGAATCTTAGTCGTTCACAGTAAAGATTGAAAAGATGTTCAAAACCTTTGGTTAAGAAGGTGGTACTTCTATATAAAGGGATGAACTCCTCTCATTTGGGATAAGCTATAGAAGCTAACCAAACTCAAGGAGTTACAGAGCAACTCAAGAAAGCCAAGTGAGGTGAAGATTGGGAGTAATGTGTAACTAAGAGGGCAGCTAGTTTTAAAGAGCTCGAAGGGTAGCTTCCGGGATGAGCTTGTGGGAGTAAGTATCAACGAGGTAATCCATAGTCTTATACTTAACTTCCATTATAAAGAATATTTTCCCTAAAAGTCGTGCATCTCTGTATATTTTGGAGTGAAAAAAATCTGAGAAGATTGACTTGTTTACATCACATAACGTGTGCTAGACAAGTGCCATGCCGGTGACCGACAAAAAGCACCCTTGCAACACAAAATACCGTTAATTTTGAACCTGCTTCCTAATTGTTATTCAGATCAAGTCCTTACAGCCAGGAAGAGACCATCATAAAAACAGACCATCCTTCCTCTTCAATTCAGGCTCTTCAAACAGACATCTCTAATTTTTTTCATTTAGCATTGATGAATATTTCAATTTTTAATTTATTTAAGGACACTTGCCATCCTCTACCATATGCCTAATTTCGTTCTTTTAATACTTATGTTCTAAATAATACCCCCTAGGTTCCCACTGGCAAACTGGTTTAGAATTTCCAACTCTGAATTCAAATTTACTTGACACAGTTGTATTGATGAATGAAGCAATGGGCATAATGCATGAAAATTAAACCCAAATGGAATGACCAAGGATAATTTTACTTCATTTTCTGAGCATCTCACCACAGTCATTAGTGATAATCCTATAATTACAGATGACAAGTAAAATATATTAGTGATAACACCTATATCCTTGTGCCAGCTTAAATGAGGAACAGTTACCTTTTTGAACGGTGTGACACCCCAAGGATTGTCAGGATTCTCAGGTTCACCAGTTATAACCAAGCGCCCTGCAGGATCTGATTGCACGTGCACCTGCATTTGAAACAACAAGCAGAAAGATAGGCAATAAATACAAAGGAGAACGCTTGTAGAAAATAAAATAATTGCCCAAGATGTTGATATCAAAGTTTCAGATCAGACTTGACTTCAACCATTAAAATATCAGGGGCCTTTCTCATCATGAGTACCCTCAGGAGCGGACACTCGTCAAGGTACAATTTATCTCAAAATTTTTATTTAATAGTTCACAAAACAAGTGTCCATTTATTGCAAATTACAATTCACAAGATAATTGTTCACACTAATTGTACATTTTCACATTCCAAAAATAATATTTGAACAATTGTATACAAGACACTAGTCAAAAAAACCCAAATATCTGACTGGTATGAAGTTCACAATATAACACTGTCCATCAGATTGTTGCATGAATTCTCATCTGTGGAAGTCAGATGCGTTGTTGCTATTCTAAACAAATGTATAAGAAAGTGTATATATGGATAATGCAGGAAAAATGATTAGATTGGCTTGATTTGGTTCACATACATCCCCTTTTAATTTTTAGTAGGAAGACTTGTATATAGTCTCTCTTCCTATTCTAAGTAAAGGTGAACCAATCACATCGGTCTACGCCTCTAAGGGCTTGGACAACCATTTTAGTCCTTTCTTCAGTCAGCTTGGTGAGTGTGGTATACCATGTATCTCCACTGGCCTCAACTTTGGAAGGCAATTAATTGGTGTCCAGAATGACCTATTCATATACAAGGGAAAAAAATGGAACTAAATTTTAAAGGTTATTTAGATCAATTTATAAGAAACAACTCTGACAGGTAAGCCTCAGCAGGGACAAGGAAACGCCCATCCCTAGAAGGATCCTTGAGCGGTTTTCATGATTTCCTACCAACATCTAGTTTACTTCACCCTTGCATCCATCTCAATCTAGTTGTCCATTCCTACCCTTTAAACCAGGGGTAAACAGGCCAGCCATGAAAAATAGATCATTGTTGATAAACTCATTATCATAGATAAAAATATTAATATCAATATATATTATGATTATATATGACATATCGAACAATAAATATTACTATAAGATATGTTGAAAAAAAAAAATTGAGAATCTTGAGCTAAGAAAACCATATCGGCCGATATATCAGCCAAATATTAGATGTATCAATTGATACTTGAATATCGGCCAATATATTGTGATTATCGTCGTTACGGAAATATATCCAAATATTCTTGTATTATTGGGAAATATCAATATTGAGGAAGCCTAACACAAGAATAACTATTTCTATTTCCATGTATATGTATTGCGCTACTCAACTGCTTTAAAATATGCCACCACATTCCATGCATACATATAGGCAATGAAAGAAGCAAAAGAAAAAGCATGTGAGAGAACGGGATAATATCACCTCTTCACGCAGAAGCCCAGGAACTAAAGCGTACACCTCATAGCAATCTTTCTGGCAACAACAACATTGAATTTAGACAAATTTGTGCACAAAATCAAGAAATATCCTTAAAATTGATGTTGGTACACCTTCATGCACACAATGGTATCGAGCCTTACAGTGATTTGGACATTGATCTTCACCCATTCGGCTGGTGGTCCAATGTCAATAACAGTAGTGTCCAATCTGGCAGGAGAAGACAATCAGAATAGTTTTTGAAGTACGTGAATGTAAACTTCAAATAATAATATGCTTGAGAGCAAACTTATACATATGCTAATACACAAACAGCCAAGCACCGTTGTGAAAATATTTATGAGCAACTCTGGTTCTAAAAGAGTCAACAACCATTTTCACTGTTGAAGAATTAAACAAAATCTGGTCACGTCCACAAATCATGAACCTTCTCATTTCTCGGTACATAAAAATATAGTTCAAATGTTCAACTGATGATTGCCAAAGAGGGATGCCATTGGTGTCAAGTAAGATTGAATAGATTTACAGTTGCACTTTATGATGAGGATTCTAATTTATCTAAAAAAATAAAAAGAAGGTTGCAACAGAGGGATACAACATCACATTCAACAAAACTCTAGTCCTTAGAAAAAGAACACCAAACAAACAAAACTTTTCAAACACCAGAATTTCAAAGCCTGAAGACTTCTCCACCTGCATAAAATATAGCCATTAATTTCTAGCCATATCACCCACCATACAAAAATTGATTATTTCCAAGTCATCATTACCATATGACAAAAATATTCTTGAAAATGTAAGACAGGACCCATTTGAGACTCGTCAACAAGAAGGAAAGGGCCAAATAAGTAGAAAGGATGAGCCAATGATCCAATTCTTCATTGCATATGGAGAATACATCCACTTGCAAGATTCTGATTTCCGTTCTGCGCAAAACATTAGAACTGTCCATACCAAAACAAACACAAACTTTTTAATGGTGTCTTTACTTTTCCCATCTCCTTAAACTGGGCTGCCTCGTCATGTGTTGTTTGTGAGAATCATACCGGAACTTTCCAGAGTAAAACCTCAATTTGTCTGTAGTCCAATGAAGCATATCATCACCTTTCTGCTACAATTTAACTTCATACGTCTTCCCAAGGGAAAGACCAATTTGCCCTCTTTCCAGATGATTTAAACTTCTCAAAAGAGAGATATCCAAATATCCAATGCTAATTTCTTTTGTCATTTTACCACATTACAGACCTACAATTCGCTGTCAAATATTAATTTAGATAATTCATCCTAATGAAATTTATTGCCGCACTTTGTAATCTCTTCTTCTTCCCTTCCCCTATGTCCCCTTCGCAGCATCACTAAATTAATTTATTTCACTTCCTAGCTCCACCAACAGCTATCATTAGAATGCATATAAGGCATGTCACAACAAAGAGATTAGGCAATTATTTAGTGCTCTAAACCTAGCTTATATCTCTTCCCATTCACCCTCAGCATTGGGTGAGTCCCAATCCAACAACACACTCACATAAGGTCATATGATGTTGCCTTAGAAAGAAAACATAATACAAAAAAATTAAACAAAGATTCAGAAAGGATCTTACTGATGTAACTGTGTTTTAGTCACTTTGCTGCGCGCCCCTCTGGCAACAGTTTCCACTGTAGATGGCCTTTTACGTTTTAGTACACCTAAGACAAAAGAGAAAACCTCAGCCTAAAATTTTTAATAAGATAAATCAGAATTATCTGGTCTAGAGTCATGAGTCAAACCAATGTTTTTCAGCTGCTTTTCTCGCTTTTGCAAGGAAATGGAGCTCTTGTCCTATAATATTTAATTTGGTTAATTCAATTCTCAGAATGACTGCATACATGTACTTAGCAAGCAACTCAAAACAAAAGCAAAGGGCAAGAATATGTGCACACCTTAATTATTGGGTCACTAACTTCACCATTACCAAGAAGACGCTGAGAGTGCCAACCCTGCATCGCTCGAGCTGCAGCATCCCTACGTGCCCTACCTGATCCTAAAGCTTGGTTATTCCCGACCTGTGTACAGCGTATAGATAAGGACCAGGGAAACGAGACATATAGATACAGCAGATAGAAAAACATGTGATAATTAGCGCTGAAGACACCAACTACGCAAAAGGTCATGGACAAAAATATTGACATTGGTATCAGACATATTGAAAAAAAAAAATTCACAGACTTTCAAGCTAACATAGTTGTATTAACCGACATATAGATCAAATATGGGTATATAGGCCGACGTATCATGATATACTGCCAATACAGTAACATATTGCAATATTGCCACAATATCGAAAGATATCGGCATTGGGGGGCCCAATACCTATAAATATCAGCCGATATTTTCATCAATGGTTACCATGAATCACTTCATTTCATAAAAATAACCAAATGACCCAGTCTGAAAATTTTTGGATTTTTTTTTCAGACCAAATACCCCAAACTATAGCAAACATCACTCCTTTAAACTGCTGCAATAGTTAGAAAAAAAAACACACTCCGCAACAGAAAACAAACTACTGCAGAAAGCAAAGCAGCCAAGGCAAGAAAGGGGTGAGAATTAGCCTCACAATCTTCTTGCCATGGCACACTTATCTGAACAAATATCAGGTCAGAATTAATTTTAGGCTAAGAATCACATGGGGGAAAAAGGTCTTGATGCTTGAAGAAATATTCCCAAATGAAGTTGAACAGAAAAAATGAAATTTTTGTGAGGCGGAAAAAAAAAAAAATGGCCCAGTGGGTAACTGCAAATAAGAGTAGAGAACTATAGTAGTATAAAATTTGTATTATCTTCTTTTCTTTTTTGACAAAATTATTGCTTATTAAAAATGTTCCCTAAATACTAAGTACCCACCTCTACCCTCTCCACTCCATTTCTAAAAGGGTAAAGACAGATTATAAAATCCGCCACAACCCAACCCATTCCCATCCCTGCACACTGAAGGTAGGAAGAATGGACACTTCCTTCTAGGCAATATAGCCTTGTCGGACACGTATCTGACACCAACACTATCTAAATATGTTCAAAACTTCTTATTGATATTTCACATGTTTCAATAAAACTTAGACAATGTTGCACTAATTAACAAAAAATAAAAAATGACATAGTAGCTTGATGAAGAGGATTATCAATTTAAACCCAATACTTACCAAAGACAAAGGAGAGAGAAAGTGCTTGTGGTGCTTAAAATTATATTAACTAGAAACTACAAAGTGAGAACAATTAGAAAAGTATTTTTGGTGGTTAATTTCTCCTAAGTTTGAGCAGCAGAATGTGATATTTGATCATGGATTCATATCCAACCACGTGTATTCCGAACCTCCAATAAGCATCACAAATATTGAATTTACTTTGAACCCTCATACTAGATGAGAGCAGGAAAGATGATTATCATCATCAAAAAAATGATATTGCCAAATAAAAATAAAGGATAAGATAGGTATCGCATAGGGTACCAAGGTCTTAAATTCAAAAACAGGAAATATAATTGGTATTTCAATCATCAAAACAAAATTAGAAAACTAAAATTAACTAGGAAAAATATTCGGAAAGCTAGAATTTACTACATTAGGTAAGCTAGAACTTATTAAAAATATTAATTTCACTAGGAAACTAGCATCAAATACTTCAAATCAAAAATAAGAACATAATGCAAGTTAGTAAAACCTTCATGCCAAAGATTTCTTTAAAGATGTGGAATCTTGCGTAGCTAAGGAATCCCTTGAGTTGTTAGCTTTGAGTAACATCCAATATGTGAAAGGCCATTCTTCAAAAGAAAATCACACTCCAACAGACTAGGCCTAGGCTTTCTGTGAAAAGGCACATAAAAATAAGACTAATTCTAATCGAAACACTATTACCCATCTGTTGAGTTAAGACGTACTCATGGGGAGGAAAGTATGCTAAATTTAAATGGAGAGAAAGAGAGAGAGAGAATACATCATTTTAACCACAAGCACAACTTAAACCCATGCATGCCTCAGTGAAACGGATCAATGATCAAATAAGACACAACTATTATCACATTGCCCTGAAAATTGTTGTTAACCGCCACCAACTGAAAATTCTGAGATCATACTGTCCAAAAGCAAATGAAAATTCAACAATTGAATGGACGAATTATGGACCGTAACAGACAATGAATTTGCTTCTATGAAAGACAAATTGCGAGGCAAAAACACCAAGAACAATGTGATACCATTGGGTAGGCATAATACTGTCATACTATGTGATGGCCTAACATGGATGAACAACATGCAGATGAACGATTTAGCTAATTTTCTTTTAGATGCCATATACCAGAAGACTTGGTTCTGACATGCACTTCATATATTCAGCAAGAAATCATTGAATTATTATATAAAGTTAGAAACATTATGTTTACCTGATTTTCTATGTTTGTAGGCTCTGTAGGTGCAACAGGAATACTGATCTCACCACCGCATGTTTTATGTTTCTCATAATCAAGGAGGGCCTGAAAAACAGTAAATATATTGAAATCTCAGTTTTACATACTCAAGTATTTCAGGATATTGAAACAAATGGGCATAACATAGACACAAGATATAAAAGCAACTAACAAAGTGAAGTAATCTTCAAGACATTACACTCCAAATTTTAAAGATACCTACACACAACTGGAAATTTGCCTGTTTATCACAACACCTCTGTTCTCAAGCAATTTCAAGAGTGCATGCAATACATGAACCTTCGCCATTTTGGACGTAGGGCGTTAATGATTTTTTTGAAAAAAGCTGATGTGAAGAAAAATGCTATCCATTAAGTGTAAAATGAACCCAGTCATCTGAGGCAATCTAAGAAATACACCAACTTTGGACATGTTTAAACATGAAATAATACAAAGCAAAGCTAACAAAAAAAAAAAAACAAAATTTTCAAGTAGAAAATTTTGAGTCCCCAGAGAAATCGGAATTGAACTTTGTGAATTTCAATTTCACATGCTAAAACTAACTCATAAGGAGCCAAAAAAGTTGATAACAAATGCACACCTTCTAATTTGCTTTCCCACTCAGAAATCCCTTGCCAGGAAGTTCATCTTTCACTGATCAAGAGCATACCCATAAATCCTGAAGGAATTAGACAGCTCCCAGTGTGTTCGAGCAAATAGTCAGCAGAAATACAACTAAGTAGCCACTAGTAGGTATCTAACTGATACACACTGCTATTCCAATATTTATTAGAGGCCATGATATGTCAGTGTTGATAAGTTCTAGTGCTGTGTAACACAAATATATTACTGTATGTCCTTGCAATGCTGATGGACATGTTGATGGATACAGTCAATTTAAACTTTCAAAGGCATGCTAATGAAAACATCACTTTAGCCAATGCATAATAAGACCTAGTACTGTTTCTCTTTTTCAATGAGAGAATGTCAAATCTATAAATAGAGGGGATTAAAGACACAAGACAACAGACAAAATGTCCTCAAAGGCGTGCAAGTGTATCAAAACCATTAAATGAAATGATGCTCTACAATCCTAAGGGTCCTCTACAAGATCAAAGAAGTGAACGACACCTGTTTAATAACTCTTGTTTTCCATATTCTCCAATGCAAAAAATTTGCTGCTTAGAACCAATTATTTTTTCAAACACTTACTACCTTCCACAAGAGCCTTTTTTTAGATCACATCGGCACTAATCAAATTTTAAGCCAACACAAAGCCTTGCATTAGAGATTAATATTTCATTAGGTTTTGTACTCAGCTATAACAGGTAAGGAAGCAAGAGGGAGACACTCCTCTTGCTCTTCCTTGTACCTTCTAAATCTTTTAATGCTTATGGGAACTTTGTAGTGCAATCTCCTCAATCAACTTAACCTCACAACCACTACAACATATTTGGCATTGTAGCAACCTATGATCATTAAACAAAAAAAGACAACAAAAAACAAATAAATGAAATTCTGAACTGAACTGAACAGGTAAAACAGATTTGACTGCACTTCAGCTTTTAGAAGATCCTGCCTTGAATAGCAAAGAACATCCATGTACCTCAGTCTACTTAGTAGTTTTGTTATATAAGATATGATTTCTTATATTCTTTCGAATGCATGTTTGATCAATCATAGTCCATAACTCCACATTAATGGTCTAAACTTCAGTGTATTGCAAATGGGATATTGTATAATAAATATTGACAAAAGATAAATGAACAACAAAATTACAAGAGGTTGGCCGTATTGGCAAGCCACATATTGTTGGCACCAGACAGGACTGTCTCTGGGGTGTGGACCCTAATATGAATATCCTTTCAATCTTCAGTCACTGTTGCCCATCTCCAGCGAGCTCCTTATGCTCTCAGCCTCAGAGTCCCAAGCAACCCACAGTGCTCAGGGCTATGATTGTCATCATGCCTCTCTGGCAGAAGCTTGACACAACCATCATCCCTGTCACGTGTTTTTCAAGGACCCATTCTGCTTGTTTTACCCCTGATAGTGGTACCTTGGTGTTCAATGATGATTATTCAACTTGAACATGCAATACCAACATGTGAGACTTCATGAACTCTCTCTCATTCTTAGAAAATTTAGTTAAAATTACATACAATAATTTAACAGTCGAACAGAGAGTTTTATACTGATACATATATACAATTTGGCATAATTAAGGTACTTCAGATTATATGTATTTGGTAGTAAAATAAGAAAGGGCAGAAAGAGGAAATCAACCATGTTTTAAGTCTCTTTTGGCTTGCCGGTCCTAGTTTGCAGTTTCCATTTATAGTTTTCAATTTTTATTTACGGCTTTTGTTGTCAAAACTTCAAATGAATGAGCGCCTCAAGTGCAACGATAGGTTGCTCAATTGTGACCCAAAGGTCAAAGGTTCAAACTATAGAAATAGCCTTTCCACAATGCATGAGTAAGGCTATAGACATCTTACCCTCCCAACCTCCTAAATGTGAGGGCTGCATGCACTAACCGTTGCTGTGAAAACTTTCCATTATGATACCAAACAATAAGTGGATTCCATAAAACAGAATAATTACACATTCTAAAATGAAATGGAGGGGCATTTACACGATAAATTGAAGAAAATACCCATTTGTTCAATAAGATGTAACATTAGGAAAGGAAACATAAAAAGAGAAACTAGGAAGTTACCTTCTCATAAAATATACGGAATGTCCATGAAACTGTGGTACATGTCCTGCACGAGGGATTGGGAGAAAGCATTATAGAGAATCACTCGCCATAGCCAGGATCAGTAAGTCCAAAATAAATTCTAGGTTTTAAAAGAGATACACCACAAGAACCACCCCAACCATAAAGGGAGAATGGAAAACACAATTTATAAGAACATCCCCTTCTCAGTCACCAGAATGCCGAACTTAGAACTACCATACAGGCCGTCCTTGGAAGTGTGGTATTGAATGAAAAATAAATTATAAAAAATCAAACAAATTAATGTAACATAGGAAACTGAAAAATTTAAGTTTATGAAATCTGGTAAGAACTCAAACATTAGGAACACAATGATTTGATCTGAATAGAATGTTGGCTCTCAAAACCAAACTACTCAACATGGTCCCTCAAAATTAGGCTTTAAAATGCAGAAGATATATGAAAAGTAAAATCAAAATGCCAAACACTGATCAGGAGTGGTCTATTAACCATATCAAGGTACCATGCTACAATCAGTAAAACAGAAATGAGATGGAGAATTTCGGAAAATATAAACTTTCTTAACATAATAGTAAACCAACATATTTGACTAAGGTTAAGGAATGGAAATTTCACATGCAATCCGAATAACAATAAAGAAGCAATATTCATTACTTTGGGGGTTTGAAGGACTCGCCCACTTGCCGCCACAACTTACATGCAGTTACCTGTTCCCACGTCATAGGAATCTTAGTTTGTAACAAATATACATTAATAATAACAACATAAATTATAAAACAGAAGTCACAACAGGCAGGTTTAAGGCAATCCCATACTTGTATAACTGTGGTTTGGCAAATCACTTAAAAGGAGCATTCAACAATGAAAAGCATGATTTTCCAAGTACCTTTATACAGAAGTATATCTCAAACAACTTTATAGACTCATTAGAAGAAGACAAACTTGGCATTCATTCTAAAACAAATGATGGATCGTGATTGGAAAGAATACACCCTCAGCAAACAAGCAGAGATATAAATACAACAGTATGAGCAGCCTTAAGTACTGTCTTTATCGACAACCACAATGACAAGAAATCCTTAAGTCCACATTGTGCAGGGTCAACTACATGAATCTTCTTTCACCATATGGCATAGTTTAGCATGACTTCCTAAGAAATTAGAAAATAAACTCACACCAAGTTTTTTCCAGCCTACATCTCCACTTCCTACTACCTCTAAGCTTGACCAAATTAGTTTTTCTTCACAAAGAAAAACCTAATCTACACCTACTTTTCAAGTGTCTAAAGCAAATTAAACATCCTTCCATCATATTTACTTCCATATGTGCTACTTCTAATATGCTATGTCTGTGTTCAACACTCATATATATCTTAACATCTTCATTTCTACTACATCTACATTTTGTATGAATTGTTTTTTTTCAGTTCCCAATAATACAGTTCATTTAACAAAGTTGGTCACATGGTGATACTATAAATCTGTAGTGGTTGAAATTGTAATCTGTCCTTGTCTCCAACTTAAAACTCAAGAACGCAGCAGGAGCTAACTGCCATCAAAGGGGACTAGAGAAGGGTTTTTTCTTTTTTTTTTTCCAACTTAGTTATATCCTCTCCCTTCTTAATATGTCATATATTTTATGTTTGATGGTTTTCTAGCATGTCATCAATGTTTGGAAATTCACCATGCTTTATTTTCCCTCGTGTAGAGTCCATTTAATATTTTCCAAAGCAGGAAATAAGATTTTTGAATTCAATGGGCCTTTTTTTTTTAATATAACATTATAATATCAAAATTCCTCTTCCCAAAGTATATTCTCAATTGTTTTTCATTTCTCTTTCTCCTTGATTCTCAGTTACAGCACAATGAATTGCACATTGTGCAAGGTATTCAGCAAAGGTTTGCCAAGGACCTGAAAGTTATATTTGCTTCTTTTGATCCAAATGGCATTTCTGTATATTCTTTTTTCTCTCTTACCTTTTTCCTTTAATTTGACTATGTCAAGAATGTTTCACAGGAAATTAGAAAATAGCAATCACTATTTCTTCCTGTAGTGGCTCAGGTTTGCCAAGTCACTATTGTGTTACTCTAAAACCCAATGGTGATTCCCATTGATAACTTCATTATACATGACTTGCCCAAATGTCAGATAAAAATTACTGCTCTTTTCTGACATTAGCTCTCCAATTTTTTTCTTTTTTTTCTTTTTTTTTATAGCTTTACCATTAATTGAATACATTGCAATCAGAGTGCATAGTTTGCAAGGTATTCCATAGGTATCAAGTTCTCTTTTTTTGCTAAGTTATTCCACATGTTCTTTCCCTAGCAATTGACAATAATTGAGAATGTGAATCCATAAATGAGGAAAAAGATTTTCTGTTCTTTGGACAATTTATATGTTGAATGAAGATTCAAATGAGAATTAACATGGTGGTTGAATTTGTTCCCCTTTTCTTTTAGGTACTTTAATACATACATGATACATTGCATGCATAGGGAACAGAACCCAATGCCTAATCTCCCCATATTGAGCAGATAAAAAGATTTGTCCTTGACATATCTTACTTTCAAATACTGTAAGAACTTTCATCCTAACTTAGCCCGCAAACATATGCAGTTGTTGGCTCAAGCTCTATGAAGGTCATTACATTGGAATTAAATCAATATATACCATTTTGAGAAGTTGTGACTTGTGGTCATTAAAATAACCAAATCACTTTGTTGAGACCCATTTCAAAGCAGAAAGACAATATACTACTTGAATTGGATGATTAATAAAACAATAATGGTTGAGCGAAGATGACAAGATATACAATAATTAATCATCCAATTCAAATAATTATAATATAGCATATGAATGTAGAGTTAAATCAGTTGATCGATGCAGAAATCTCTACATTGTGATAACTTCAAATAGAAGACACTAACAACAGGCACCTTTTCTTTTTTTACCTACTTCAGAAACCATAGAAACCAATGCATATATAACATCTAGTGGTGCCTGAGAATGATAAGGGTCAAGTGGGTCAATACCTTATCATAGCCACCCAATCTGGTAACAGCTCTCCATAATCTTGTACAGGGAAGACAGACAAAATTAGGCAACAGCAAAATATTTGGTAATGCTTATTCTCACGGCATTAAACATAAACCTTTGGAATGGAGGATCTGAACCCACAACACCACCCCTGTTACAGGGAAGATGCATATGTTCATACTTTCCTATGCTTTTCCTCACTGTATATTTTGATTGATACAAAGTTAAATCCAACCGTCCAACATTACTTGTAATATGAACAAAACAAGAATGATTGCCAGGAACTTACTTAAGGCAATTTAATGGTTCTCCGTAGAACTTTGGAGTCTTAAATTCCAAACTCCTGTCTTTAAAGAAATTCTCAAGCTCTTTGATGAAGGCTGATTGCTCTTCTTCAGTTCCTGATTCCCCGCCATCTGAAGCATCTGTCTCGAATATAAATGTCTGGTTCAGATTCTGGTGATTAACATCCTTTGATAGAGGTTTCATGTTTTTTTCATCAATCAGCTCCTTCTTCACATTTTCCACTTTCAATGCAGAAGATCCAGCAAGAGGTGCATCAGTTCCCAGATGACTAGCAGAAACAGAGTCATCATCAACACCCCTTTCACACTTGGGTAAATTACTGTCATCTGATCTCCCGCTGTGGCACTGGTTGTCATTAAGCTTAATAGATTCTTTTTCATCATATACAGGCTTCTTTTTATCCACTTCCATACCATCATTATCCACAGCTGACTCAGGCCCAGCAATATCAGCATGCATTTCTATATAATCCTCCCCGGAAGTCTTTACTACATTTATTTGTTCTCTATCAGTATCACCACCATTTCTATTGGGTTGCAGAATCGTCTCATGCAAATCTGTGGCACCATCACTGCCAGAATCCACTGGATAAGCCTGATTATCAATGGAGTTCTCGACAACTGTGACCTTCCTATCACTATCTAAAAATTTAGGCTGCAAAATTTCACCAGAGGATAGGCCCTCCACTTGTTCTTCCTTCTCTTTCTCCTCATCCTCCTTTTCCAACTCCTCTCTCTCCTCATCATCTTGTTCCACCTCCGCTTCTTCTTTCAACTCTTCAATGGCCTCTTCCTTCTCTTTGTCATTCTCTTCATCCTCATTTTCTACGTCATCTTCCTCGTCAAACTTTTCCTCTTCTTTCACCTCCTCAATTTCCTCTTTCTTCTCATCTACTTTTTTCAATTCTTTATCATCCTGCTTTTCTGCTTTCTTATCCTCTTCCTTTTTCTCCAGTATTTTTTCTTCTAAGGTCTGAAACTCATGGGGTTCAACGCTGTCTGTACTGAAGCTTCTACCCAAAGAATCTAGTTTATCTTTACTCGATTCCTTGTCCTTGTTGTTATCAATCATCTCGAGTACAAAAGATAAAAAGCCTTCATATGATTAAAATATTGGATCAACAAACATTTCCTCAGAGGAAAATAATATCATAATAAGAAAAGTAAAAATAAGTTCAACTAGCATTCATGGCACATTGCCACTGATGGAAACATGTTGACCCTATCATTGATGTCAAAAAGAAGGCATAAGATCTTCCACATCTACTGTTGTTAAAAGGGATGAAAAAGAAATAAGGAGTCCATATCCCCCATTTATCATGGCAGAAGGACACTTCATTTTGGCAGACCAAAAGTGCACCTTTCTCATTCTCTTTTTTTCCTTCTACCATTTTTTTAGGGGTAGGGATTGGAGGGGAAAGGGCTACCACCTTTTTATGCACACTGATAAAATTTAGGAGGAAATAAAACTACAAAAATAAGCAAAAAAAGTATTCACAATCACATCAACTGAATTGCAATAAAGCAAGGGATGGGGAGAATGGGATTATTAAGTACATGGGGTATCATGTTTTCAAGGATAATTGTACAAGCAATACAAAAACACTCATAGAAAAGCCACTTGACCATAACAGCCTTCTGTGGCTGAAAAGTGCTAAAAGTTATAGTGATGGAAAATAATAAGTGCTGAAATTGGGTAAGTCATGCTTTAATATTGTTGAAAAATGTTGGTGCTGAGTGTCAAAAAAATGTGCGTGGTGTTTGATTTGCATTAGTCAAGACTTTTTCTACAAGTTTAGAATTGACATCATCATTGATCTGTATGAACGTTCCTAAGAGGCAGGTGTATTATTTTTCTTCTAGATAGATTTAACAAAATTAAACAGGTAATACTATATATAGAAAAAATGAAGTTGGCATGTGATGCACAGGGAAATTGGGAAGTGCTAAAAGAGCTAAAAGAAAATAAACTGTATTCAGCATGGCCTAGCTTCTCTTCTCCAAAACTTCTATTGGAAAAAGCTATTTTCATGCAGCTAGAATATGCAGCTTTTGCCAAATGATCTTGGACCATTTTATGACTTATAAGAGCCTCGGAAATTTCAAAAAAGGATGTCCGACGAAGGTTTTGCTTTTTGAAGCATAAAAGCTCCACAAGAGAATTGGCCACACATGCTCATCACTGATAAGCCATTAAGTCCTGGGAAATAAGCAAATACTAACCATGTTTATATCTAACAATTGACGTGCCAACAAGGCTCTTTTAACCCAAAAGAGAAAATCAATGGATTGTCGAAAAGATGATCAGGTCCAATGTATGAGCATGAACCAAATACTGAACGCTGGAGGCACATTGCCAATAACATATTAGGTCGGTCCTAGTCTATTTCGGGCATGGAAATTTTGTATTAAAAGTCGGCATTAAATGTTCTTTTCCTCTAAAATTATCAGAACTCATTACCAATCAAAACTAATCTCAGTCGTTTATAATTTTAACACTTGCAATTTTCAGCACATCACCTCAGAAAATTTCAGCAATTAAATTGTCAGCTGTTCAGATTATGAAGGAAAGTCGCCTCTTTTTCAGCACTCAGAATTTTAGCACCCCATAATATTTACAAAGTTCTTAAAGTTCCAATATTTAAATTTTCAGAGCTCGAAAGAGGATAGACCAGAGGACGTACACCAACCATAACACACCAAACAAAAAGAACAATATAATCTAGCAAAGTAGAGACAACAGCAAAACATTGTCTTCGTGAAGCTTAATGAAGCTTACAGCTTGGGAGAATTTTTTTGGAAAGTAAGAAAAATACTTACAATATGACCAAGGTCCAAATGCTCACACATTCTAAAAGGAAACCCAACCCTAACTATTCAAAAAGAAAACCTTAAGTGCACAGAACTGTTGCCCTTCTCTTGGCAGAATAAGAAACCAAAAAGAGATACAGGAATGATCAGATGCTTAGCAGTTTGCAGCTTCAAAAACTATATTTTCGTCACATAATGCGTCTTCTTCGCATAATCCAAGAATAAAGCAAATCACGTCTTGCTATTACAATCACGATAATAAGGACAGCTTCAAAGGAACTCAGAATATATAAAACAAACTAAGAACCCTAAGAGAAAATAATCCTGCTTAAAATCAAACTAATCTAAAAATAACAGAATTCAATAAACAGGACTATGTAAACCCAAAAAAAATGAATTACCAGAGTAAGGTTGAGAATATACTGAAAGAATGCTCTCAGGCCAAGCGTCGAGAGAACAAGGGGAAGAGAAAAGACGAGGACGATTTTGCTATTTTTGTGGGTTGTTCTTGCAGTAGTCTCTCTCCCTCTTCTCTCATCCCTGAAGGCATGCAGCGTGCCGGGCCGTGCTGTTCAGCGATTCGGTGTTCGCAAGCTAAAGGCTGCCGGTCGCTGTGAGCTGAGCGGTAAATTCGACGGCTGCAACAAGGCCCACGAGTTTAGCTCGTTTTTGAAATTCTTCCAAAAAAAATACAATATTAGAAAATTACTGTAAAATATAATTAAATAAAAATATGTAAAAATATACTTTTTTATGTTGATTGGATACATTTATATAAAAGAAAATAAATAAAATTAGTAATATTATTTATATTAATTTATCCTTATAATTTATGTTTTCCTTAAAAAATTATTAATGTTAAATTAAAAAATTATAAAACAAAAATGTAATTTACTTCTATTTAGCTATGTTTTTATTTTATGTTAGAGAAAATTTAATCTTTCATCTATTCCTCTTACTTTTTTCTCACTTATTGATGTGTTTTCGAATCTGAGTTTAACTGAAGTTGACATAGTCACCGTTTCTTCTAACCCAGACCCTACGCAACACAATAAAAAATAATATGTAATATGATTAGTTGGACTAACTTTTCGGTATATCTCAGATACTTAAATTAGAAATTTTTCTTAACGAAATTGAAAGATACAAAAGGAATAGAAAATCTTGAATCGAAGATATTTAGTAAGGGATTTTGTGCATCATACTACGAGATGTCTTGTGAGTTATACATTCGACTGAGAGTGGCTTATTAAGCTTCGTATGAAATCGAGATTATTATGCTTGTGAGATACTTTTTATTAGTCGAGAATCTTCTCTTTTTCTCTATGGGATAATGACAGACTATTTATAATGTCGATGGGTGTTTTCAACTTCATTCATAGCCCATAAAACCGTTATGGATAAGTCTAGCCTGTTTGCTCTTATCTGTTTCATCCAATTATGGCCAGTTTCTCTAATGAGCTAGGCCTATGAACTGTTACTGATTTACTCTTATCTGCTCCAACTGGTTATGGCTGATTTTTCCAATGAGCCATTATTTGATGAGCCCCTATTCTGGCAATCAAAATTTGAGACTTTTTCCTGAGACGGCTCATTTCAGGCCGCGACATGGGCGGATTTTCAGTGGGCTTCTATTCTATTCGTGAGCCTTGTTCTGGATTAACCCATTAATAGCAATTCCTATCGCTAGCCCCCATGTCGATAGGTTTAAATTTTCAACCCCCGACATGTTAATTGATGGGACCTATTTTCTGTTTGCTTCACTTGCTTGTTGCTGGACAATCTTGTTGTCGATCTAAGCTATGGACCAAGCAATTTAGATTAACGCCGGAGGGGGTTTGGACCAATCAATCTGGATTTTATGGCAAACTAGATTGTACCAAAATGGAATGCGCTAGACCGGTTTACACCGGACTGAGTTAAGTCAGATTGGTTTGTGCTATACACTAGATTGTACGAGAGTGATTTGTGCCAAATTGAATTGAGATGACTGGTTTGTGCTAGACTAGATTATATCGGAATGATTTGCGCAAGATTGAATTGAGCCGGACTAGTTTGTGCTGGATTAGATTGTACCAGAGTGATTTGTGCCAGACTAAATTGAGCTTGACTGGTTTGCTCTAGATTTCAAATCCAGACTAAAAACGTGGCTAATCTGAAATGAATTGCTTCAAATCAATATGGATTGACACTACATTGGAACATAGCCTACCGGTCTGGATTTGTCGTCGATCTGCTTTTTTGGGAAGTGAAGACTACCTTGGAAATCACATTGTCTTGTCACCAGACATGTCCAACTTGCGATGCATCCATCATCGGCACAATCTCAAATCATCAATCCTGACACAAGGCGGCCGGTGTGTCATGTCACTTATGAGGTGCTAACACATGTCACTCCGCGAAACTGTGTGAGGCTTCTTTTTCAAAATTTGAAATTACTACCCAATAAATCGTTATTACTTTCTTTGTCTGGAACCATTGACATTCTACTTTCTCTCCCAAATCTTTGGTCTTCTTCTTCTTCCTCGATTCACAATCCACTTTTTTAGTGTTTCAAAGATTTGTTTTCATGGCACTTTGCATTAATGCAATCAAGTTTGTACTCACCGTAGTAGATATAGAGGGTTTTCATTCTCAGTATAAAATCCCTCGACAACTTTATTTGTGGTGCCGACTGAGAAGGATAGAATTTGCTTTCCTCTTAGTGGGTTTATTATTATCTATGAAGCCCACTTGAAGAGTGGTCTTCGCTTCCCCATGGCACATGAGTTGCACAAGATTCTTGTGGATCTTGGCATTCCTATTGAACAATTTTACGCCAACGCAATGAGGTTTTTTTGTAATCTGTACATTTTTTTTGCCTTCGAGGGTTGACATTGAATATTATAGCCGTTAAGGTATTATTTCAATTTTTCCATAGTGGGAATTGGATTTTGCTTTTCCCTCACGAATTAAACATAAATGGAGTAATTTACGAATCAGCAAAAAAATTAAATGACAAATTTTTCTTTTTGGCTACTCCAGAATTGGGCCTCTCTAATGAGTTGGGCAAAGTACCAGCGTCATTTGCTGGTTAAACTTCTCATGAGGAAGAGGACTTGGTAAAATTGATGATAGAACTTATATAGGTGAATGCAAACTCATTTAATGATAAAGAGCACTTGTTTTCTGTCAAAATCCATACGCTAACTAAATGGGAACCCCAATTGGAGGAGGCAGGAGCAACTACTTTGCCTCCCAAACGACGCAAAAGGAAAGCAAAAGGTATAATCATAAAAGAATCCTTATCACGATGATGAACTGCTTTGCTGAGTCTTTCTTCCTCTTCTACTAAGATTGGCCGTCCCATGTAAGAAAGGATGCGGGGAATTGACAGTTTGACCTTTTTTCAACTCTTCCAACTGGTCAAATCATGGAGGAGGGCATTGGATTTGGGTTCACTGCAGGTGGGGAGCCCCCTGTTCCCTCTGTTGAAACCCCTAGAGAGCTGAAGATCGTGGGTATTGTAAGCGTTCCTAAAGCTAGTGGATTGACCGGATTAGTTGATGAATCAGCTCGAGTCTGGAAGGAAGTGCTTACTACTGAGGCCGTCTTGGCTGAATAAAGGGTGCCCAACTTTTCTACTAAGTTGGCCTAGGTGCCGGAGGAGCCCCTCATCTGTCCAGCCGATGTAGGTAAAGATACTACAACGATAGGAATCATGGAGGCATCCCCGCTAGAGACTCCTATGTCTAATTCGATTGCCTCCTCCTTTCATCCAAGTCTTGGAGGAAATTAGCCGGATCGAGAATCTACTTCGACATCAGAGCTAATAGCTTCTTTGTCCCATCAAAGTCCAAGAAATCATAGGCCGGATCAAGCATCCATTCCTACTTCCACATCCAGGGTGCCTATCAATATTGCAGCTCGAAGAGCACGCTATGTTACGGTATGTTTTGAGAGAACTTTTAACTTTTACCGGAAAGATCAAGCTTGATTTCCATTTTTCCTTTCTTGTTGGCAAGATGATAAAATAAGTATAATTTTGAAGTTATATTTGCAACAAAGGAATATTAGAGTTCAACAAATTGAGGGCAAGGTTCAGCGGCCGACACAAACATCATCGATCCAAGTGCACTCTCCTTATTCTTTTTTTTAAATAATTATTAATCTTGTAAGATAAAAAAGTAAATAGCTACAACATATTTGATTGGATAAAATAAAAAAATTATTTTAATCTTATTTTTAATAAATTACTATTTAAATATTTGGTTGCTCTAATAATATTAATAATAATTTCAAAAGGAATTGTTATTTTTAAAAAATATGAAATAAAAAAGCTAACACCATATGATTTTTAAAATTTTTGCTAATACAATAATAAGTATTTTAAGATATTTTTTATTTGTCATTATTTTGAATTAAACCTAATTAAAATTAACTTTGTGATAAAAATGAACTAGGTTAAGGTTGGGTCAAGTTGGCTATATAGCTCATTCATGTAGGTTGAAAAATCATAATTATACTTATTTATAATTCAAATCGGGTCAATTTAGCCCTGATGGGTCCAGTAATGTCATGGGCCGACCTAATCCCAGGTCCAACCACCAACGAGTAGGGATGGACAATGGCCAAACGAGTAACAAGTAACGCCCCTGGAAGGAGACTGATCCAGCCCAACCACCACTACAGCAACCAAAATGAGGCCCAATGAACGATGATCCAGGAGAACAAACGCCAGTGGCCCGACTCGCGATGCAAACAGATGAACCAATCAAAAAGTCATCTAGCCAGGCAGTCGACAGCACGATCAGAGCATATGCATCTAGTGGTTAGTGCGCACGCATGCAGGCGGCGCCCACAACTATGGTTGCAGTTTGATGAATGCGTTGAGAAGACCATTTGTGGCCACATCACTACCGCAAGATGACATCTGACAAGGGTAGCCTCTGTCCTTGTCCCAACGGCTAGCAAACCCGAAGGCAACACCTGTCACGAGCCTTGACACCAATGACCTTCACCATTAAGCATTATAAATATTTTTTGCCATCACAAAGCGAGGGGGCCCTTTTGGGGCGACATCTTCGGGAGAGTCCTTTTCAAACCTCCAAAAGCTCCTTCAGACCGAGGTGAGACCCCCTAACCTCTTGTAGCGCAAGGAGAGAACTAAGCTCTTTCCCCTTGATACAACTTTCTCTCTTTTTTTTCCTGGTGAGACACTTGCCAAGTGCACCTCTATTGAGTTACTCTTCGAGTATAACCCTAGTAAGCCACTCACTGAGCGCGACATATCGGAGCGAAGTCCTCCATCTCTCTAAGCCACTCCCCGTAAAGCACTTTACAGGAGCTTAGTCCTCCTCTCACATCTCCGCATATGTGTATCATTGCATTCTCTCACGTCTTCATTGTATCTTTCTTTTTCTTGAAAAGATTTATGATTTGAGCGTTAAAGAATTGGCGAAACTCACTCCCCGATTTATCATTTGCGTACCACAGTGGGAGACTAGACCCACTCTAGTTTGACCTACAGTGGGAGATCAAGTGGTTCTCTAACCCGTACCACAACTCGGATACCAGAGACGCATCATTGGTGTCGTTCGTGGTAAGAGGACTAAAAGTTTGACCACCATTCACCAGCTAAACGAGCGAGGCTAACACCAATACCCCAATGCACACCTTAGCTAGAAACAATGCTTCCCTTAGTGATGACCCCAGGGTAGCCAGGGAGGCATGCAACCAACCCTTGAAGCGCTTACAGCTGGGGGCTCCTTATACTCCGACGTGACGTTCATATCTGAAGGAGGGAATTAGAGAAAGTGTGGCCCATCGAATCCTGCCTCATTAGCCCGTTCACCTCGACATGGAGGTGGATCTGAGCAGAGTGGCCCACATTCAAAATGAGGTTCAATTCGCTTCCAAAGCGCTGAACCAAAGTCCAAGACAAGATCCACGCCGCTCCTATGAAAACAAACGGCCCCTAAACTGCAGAGAAGACTCCTACAACACCCAATAGTTATGGGCCAGTAATCACATGGATCCACATCCCTCTCCGAACCATCCAGAGATAAGGATTTCCCTCGACATCTTGGGGTCGTGTCATCCCCTTGGGCGAAGGAGGAAGCGGAGGAGACACGACCATACAAGTTCGAGAGAGATGCCAATAGAGACTCTACAAATCTAGGAAGCTCGCCGTTCGCAGTGGAGATTTGGACTCAAGCGCTTTCCAGCGATCTCTGAATACTACCCGTGGAGCCATATAGCAGGAGCTTCGACTCTATAGACCACCTGAACCATTTTCGAGACCGGCTAGACTCTCAGGGCCTAAATAAAGCTGCCATGTGCTTGAGCTCCCCATGACACTATGAGGGAACGTCCGAATTTGGTTCTATCACCTCCAATAGGGCTCCATTTGGAAGTTCCAAGAGCTCAGTGATAGTTTTGTGTCGCATTTCACCGCCAACCAGAAGAAGAGGAAGGGGAACCATGCTGGAACTCGGTATCCCAACTGACGAACGAGGAAGACGCCAAGAGCCCACAAGGGGCGTAAACTCCAAAGACGGAACTTCTTGAATGACTCTCGGACCAACATCCTCATGAGAGTCTGAGACGATAAGTTTTTAAAGTGACCAAAACCCGTCAAAAACCCAAAGGCGAGAGACCCATAGAAGTATTGTAGCTACCATAAGTCTCCTAGTCACAACACCGAAGAATGGCGAACGTTGCAAAAGGAAATTGAGAGGTTGATCAAGGAAGGACACCTCGTCAAGTTCCTACAGAGCTTGAGGCAAGCCCCTAGTGGGATAGGGCAGAGGCAGAGCAAGGGGATGCTTGAAACTCTTGAGCCAGGGAGTCCCCCCCGCACCATGCCTCGTCCCGATAAGGATTATGTAACCTGGTCTTGGGATTGAAAGCCTCCATCCACTCGGCAGGCTTGGGGTGTAGTTAGGGTGCACACAGCAAACCGTCAATGACAAGCCTCGTGGTGTTGCAACCCAAGAGCGTCGCCTTGACAATCTGAGCTAAGAGACCTAGTCTTGTGGAAAGGAGAGACAATCGATGAAACTGCCCACGAACACAGGCTACCTCGTCAAACTGGGAAGGGCCACCCCTCGTCTTAATGATCCTCCAACATGTTGCGTAAGAGCTACGTGCCCGGGGTGGCAAACTGGTCCCTAGGCGACAAGCCCCACTCACCTCGGAGAACACCGCCTGCTTCCACGTGTAAAGCCTAGGCACGCTTAACATATATCGCTGGATGTGCTTGTGATATGTGTCATGTTTATTAATAAAATAACGCTATATTCATTATATGTGTATTGGCATGAATGCTTGTATGACATTATATGAAACCAAATAACCTAAACTGTCTCTAAATCTAGCGAGTTATGGCTCGCTTATAAAACTGACCTATTAACAGTCAAAAAATCTGGTTCAGGCAGCCAAATGACCCAAAGCGGTCAAAATTTCATAGCTCAGGGGGCTCGCAGACTAAGCGTCGGACCCCCATCAAGCAGCCATTAAAACCTTAGGGGGCCTCTTCAAGTATGCGTGTGGTGACTTCTGACGAGATGAGCACCATCAGCTAACCATGGTCAGCGAGCTAAACTTAAACACATGCGGGCGATGATGTCCTCCGGACAGGATAGAGCGCTAGAGTGGTAGCATGTGGGCGACGACCTAGGACTCCCCCAAAGCCCGGTGGCTGTGGTCTAAAAACTCCTTCACCCTGAGTGAGGCTCACATGTCACCTTGCCACGACGTTTTCTAGGGAGAATGAGCACGAGATGGCCAAGGTACCAGCACACAAAAAAAGGACGAGGAAGGCAAAAATGACCCCCGAGAGCAGCGATGCTAGCGAAGACGATCGCATTAGCCTACCTGCCCCGTTGCAAAACAAAGGCATGTGGAGCAGGGCGACCGCCCGGGAAAGTTGCAAACGCCACCCACCAATCGGAAGGGAGACCAATCTCCAGCTGGAAACTCCCTACGAGATGAGACAATGGTCCGATGATGCTCCTGCAGTAACTGTTTGGCTCTGACTCCCATTGGCGGTAGTGTTTATTAGATGTAAAGTAGTAGCTGAAAAGTCCAACGTTACCAGTTGGGTTGCTTGCCAACAGAGGCAGGTCCCTTCACAGTGCCGAGACTTTAGCTCCAGGTGGAACAGAAGGAGGCATCCTTGGGCCTCCACGACTTCGAAGGCTTCTCCACCTCCAAAGCCTCCCACTCCGAAAGCTCAGAGGGAAATCCCACACGACCCTAGCGGCGTCCTCAAACTCTCCTGCCACCCAGCTCCCCGGTGGCTCACGTGGCCCAGACGATGACGATTAGGTAGCCATAAGACACACATCATGCAACGATAGTGAAAGCGAGAATTGGGTAGAAGAGCTCAGTACATAAGGATCGTTGGATTATTTTATTAAAAATCAAATCATACATCGACAGCATCCAACGAACTTAGGACAAAACAAAGACATATGCACCCCTACAGGCTACCCGAAACAATCACCCCCAAGAGAGCCCGGTCCCTTTGCTGGGAAGTCAATGAGGTCAACCCGGCATTTGGCTCCAGCATTTCTTGTGTCAAGATAACTAGCAGGGAAATCTGGTACAGCCAGAGAAGCTATCCACCTATAGAAACGGACGCCTTCCTAAAATCGACCTCTCAGTAGCAGGGCTACCTCCTCCAGATGGAGCTTGGACATCAGCTCCCTCTCTCGCTTAGCGCTCGCGCCCCATCAGATTGGCAATCCACTGCCAACCTCCTCAGAGCTTGTCATCGAGGGAGGCAATTCGAGTAAGGGCCCGTGCATAACTGTCAAAGAGCCTTTATGCTTTGGCCTCGGACTAGGACAGAGCCTGGCTAAGGAAGTTAGCCCTCTCCTGACTCTAAAGCACCTCCCCAATGGAAACATTAACTCTCTGCTCCATCTCTTCTCTGTCAACGCAGTCTCAATTGAGGCAAGCAACCTCTTACTCCAAAAAGTGGATGTCCTCATCCAACTTGTGGAGCACCCCCTGTTATGATCGAGAAAAAGAAAAGGAGAAGTTAGGCGGAGGAGCAACCGAAATAGCACAACTGCAGAGGGTAAGAACTCGTGGAATCTTACCTCGCAGTTCAAAGGGTGAGAACATTTGATGGACTCAAGGCCAAGAGGCCCACCTAGAACCTTCGGGAGCCCCAGAGCATGGGCACCCAGGTAGAACTCAGCGCCACCAGCAACAGTGCTCTCTAAGATGGCGGCTCCCATCTCCTCTGACGTTTGTTCATCGTTGCTACTCTCCCCTGTCGAAGGGACAGAGGTGGCACCTCCGACGAGGAAGCAATCATAATGGAGATGCCGGCAGCATCATGGTAAGCCATCTGTAAAAGTGCAAAGAAAAATGGTAGAGTGAATCCCAAAAAACACTTGCAAATAAGGAAGCGAAGGTGCGCACAAAGCAGAAGGGACGACGAAGAAAGGATTTGGTACGGTGTTTATATAGCCAACCCTCGCGAAGTTGAAGGGTCACATTATCATAATGGCAGCAACACGTGTCCTCACCCCAACGCGCTACAACGCATCCTTTCAATGTGCCATTATGACAAACGTCGCATCGCTTCCATAGTCAATGCACTCAGGTGCTCTGATTGACACGACGACTACGCGATGCTAGCAATGGCTCCCAGGTGCGTCACTCTCAGCTCACCAACCGGTAGCAACTGACCTAGACAAGATTGAGGTCAGGGTAGCCGATAAGCAATAGTTTTTGAAAGTGTCGCCACGGGAGCATCACATGATGACGACTCTGCCCGGACGACCTTAAACTTAGGTCCATTGGCTCCTCCTTGACCAAGCGCTAGGTCGAGAGGCCAAAGGCCAACCTAGGACTGAGGCATTCGAGGCCGCTCTCGTCATGATACCAGAGATCCAAATTGCAGAGGATGGAAGACTAAAATACATCCACCATTCACAACATGCAAGAACGTTAGGGTTGCGCATAGCGAGCAAGGCCCCAGCATTCCAGGAATCCAGAAGACCAGTGGGAGATCCCTCAATCTCCCTCTACTCACAAGCACGCGTTCGACATGTCAGTAAGGCACTGCCAGCACTCTTGAAGCACATCTTTGAGTGACAAGATTCAATCCAGAGCCTCTGAGAGCTCTTTAGATCCCTTCTCACTCTTGGGCAGCCTTCGGTCGACAAAGTCAGCCCATTATTGACTCTGAAGCGCCCCAACAACACGAACATCAATCCAACACTCTGTCGCCCTAAAAGTGGGGCTCGCCTGAAGGATCAAGCAACTTCGTTCTCCAGGCAAGCCAGATGCCCCTGGGCGTGTTGTTTCCCGAAGACAATCGACCGACAGTATCCGACTTGGCAGCTCTGAGGCCAATCTAACCGACTATCCCCTAACCAAGCGTCAAGGCGAAGCACTAAGCGTCGGATCCCCATAAGACTAAACCACCGAGTCGGCGAACAACAGAAAGATACGGCCACACGCAACATTTCAACCATGCAATGATCATGCAACAAATCAGAAGATAACAGGTGAAAGAAAGAACAACGTTCCAAAGTTCCATTCATTAACTTCATTTACAAAGTACAAAACTTATATCAATAGACGAACAAAGCAAAAAAATAAAAATGAAGCACACAGAACGATGACCCGACAGCACCAACCTAAAAAATTGATTATGGGAAGATAGTCTCGGGTAAGATAGCCGCAACTGAGGCACCCGACAGCCATCCTACACTTACCAATTGAAGCACCCAGACCAAGGCCCAAGCGTTCCAGGAGATGAATGGGAAGCCATTCTCGAGCGAGGAAAGGGGTGAGATGTCACTGCTCTCATGTGGAAAGCCTCCCGCCAGGAGATCCTCTACCAAGATCGACCGTAGCTCTCAAGGGTAAAGTCTGACCCATAGCGGCACCGACGGTCTGATCCCAGCGGAATTCTGGAAGCACCCCCTCCATCAAGCTCCGTAAGTGACCCTCTAATAGAAGGAGTCGAGAACCAAGCGCTCCTCCTAGAACCGAGATGGAAAAAACGGAGTGCTCGCACCTCAAAGTTCCTCTAAAGGCTTCACCATCGGACACCAGCATGAAGGAGGAACATGGCAGTGGCCCAACGACCAAGCCACCCACGTCACAACAAGGGAACAGCCCTAGGAGGGATGTAATGGCAAGATCCAGCTGCAACTTTGAGCCTCCT
>JAOVVI020000386.1:0-33122 GCA_028571085.2 Nepenthes alata
GTCTCTCGAGCTTGTGTAGCCGGGTGGTTGTTGTACTCCATTTTACATGGTGGATTCTTTGTGGACTATGTGTCCCGTGGTTTTTTTTCTTTTCGGTTTGGGAAGGGGTTTTCACGTTAAAAATAGTCGTGAATCTCTTTTGTTTCCTTATTCCTTCTACATGGCGGCTGACGATGACTGGGGGGGTTCGGGTTTTTCCGCTGCTTTGCCCGGGTCGGGCGGATCCGGGCGGTTCTGACCCCAACAAAGCCGCCTCAACTTGGAAGCAATTACTCATCTATATTGTATCAACATGTAACCCAAATACCTTTTTATGGTATTACAATTTACCACAAACCTTTCTGATCCTTCCAAAATGATTAAAATTGGTATGGTTATTGAACGATCCTTTAATTTTTGAAAATTTTATTCTCAATCATCATCCTAAAAGAAATGTCACTATCTTTTGTGTCAACTGCATCATTGATACCACAATTTTAAAATTTTTTTTAACAAATCTCCTATAATAACTTCTAATTTAAGGAAACTTTGTACTTTAGTTATACTTGTTGATCGGCCCCATTTTATGACAACTTTAACTTTTTTCGAATCCATTAACACAACTTCTTTTGAAATAACATGGCCAAAGCCACTTTATTATGCCAAAACTCATACTTCTTTAATATTATATACAATCGTCTTTTTCTAAGTGTCTACAACATAATCCTCAAATAAACTTCATGCTTTTGTAACTCAAATATATATAAATGATGTTGATGAAAGCAATCACAATTTGATTCAAATAGGGTTGAAACGCTCTATTCATCAAGTTTATAAATGCTATAGGATATTAGTTAATCTAAAGGATATTCAAAAAATCGTGTTCAACGTAGTTTCCTTTTTAATCCTCAATTAGTAATACCTTAATTAAATATTGATCTTGGAGAATATCTGCGCATCTTACAATCTATCAAACAAATTGTCTATCCATAACAAAAGATCCGTCATTTTCCGTAGAGAAAATCGGTACACCTCAATGTGACATGCTTGGTTAGATAAAACTTTTAATCCTAGAGTTCTTACAACTATTTATTCAATTATTTTAACTCCAATTGAGCCATCTTATATGAATATTTAGAATTGGTGTGGATTCCAACACTAAATTAATAACGAATTCAATCTCATTACGCAACAGTAATTTGAATATCTAACAATACATTTTCTTGCTACAGAAACTTTTTCAACTGGCACATTATGACTCATGATGATGGTAATATGGATAAGGCATGTTTGATACCTACCTTGCATCAAATGATCTGCATGTGATGTAGAAATTATATAAGCTGATTCCTTATGCTTGCTCCCTTGAAAATAAAAGGATTGGCACCCAGAATAGGAAATTGCACTCTCTTGTGAAAATAGTCTACATTGGCATGATAACATGACAGGCAATCTGTGCCTAGAATTTTATCAAAATAATACATATTCAACAATATTAAATCCCCCGATAATTTAAAGCCATGAATGCAAACCACATACTTAGGGTATATAATGTTGTCTATCATCTGACTTACCCATTAAACTAGACACAACTATTGCATAACTAAAAATTTTAGTGATGCATTATGCAAATGATATATAAATTTTAGAGATGTAAATGAGTGTGTAGACTTCAAGTCTAACAATACAAATTTTAAAGATTGAAAGTTTAATTTTTACTATCAACGGAAACATTTCAAATCCTTAACCATAATGACGTATACCTTTCTCAAATCGGTAAGCTTCCTACGAGTCTGCCTCAATGTTTGGAGGCATTTCTTAATAATATGATTGGATTGGCCACAATTAAAACATATTCTAAATTGCTTATAGTAAGGCCACCATTCATGAAAACATCCACAAAGCTCACAGGGGGTCCTTGGTGTTATTCTGCCAGTGACCCTTGGATCTCCATAGCCTTTTCAAGTCCTTGTCTCTAGACTTCTACTTCTTGTAGGATCCTATTGATCTTAAATTTTGTACTCCTTAACCGATATTGTTTTTTGAAGAACTTTGCTCGCTCAATCTTTTACTTAATGAGTAAGGCTCTATACAACATTTTACCATAAGCTCTTAATGAGAATAACACCAACTATATCCAAATTACATCATTCAAACATTCCAAAAATTTTTGAGTCCACCGAGCTTAATCGAGCACCAAGTGCAGTGCTAGTTTGGCTAGTTCAATAAATTTCATCATTTTCTGAAAATACTTATTATAGAAAGTTTTCATAAACACTTTCCATGAAATCTCATCATTTTCTTAACATAAAACCCTTTTGGTCATGGCTTACTAATAATCAGCCTCGTTAGTTATTTCATAATATTTAAATAAATATGCATTTCAAGATATGGTCAAATTAATTTGACCTCTAATTTCTCATAAATATTTAATTTCACATTAATATCCATAATTTAAACCATATCGGGTCCTACAAATAAAACAATACATAAGATTCATAAAAATATAGTCATATTGCCACATTATCAAGTAATACATGCCAAAAAGTACTCCAATTTTTTAAATTGTTTTCCAACAATATATCCAAAACATCTTCATAGACGCTCTAACAATGAGTACCCCCGGTCATAAACTTGTTAGAAGTCCAAGTTTACTGATATGAAAATATTACAATGTAGTGTAATCTAAAAATTTAGCAAATAAATATAAGGTATAAAAATAAATATGAGTCATCAAAAATATACAAAAGAAATAATGGATTATAGGTCAACAATAAGCCTAATAGATTACAATAAATACATCAAGGTTAAGTTATATGATACCTTGTAGGTATGGGTCATACTTTTACATTCAAAATGTATGGATAAACTATCTATATACTATCCCTATACATGGGACCATAGTCACTATTATAACTATGCTGGGCCTTCATGCAATCTTATATTATTCTTATTTATTTTAATATAATACAATATATATATCAGCCATCAATTGTTAAGATGGTTAATTTGAAAGAATCATGCAAAAATTTTTACAAAACATGTATATTTTTCAGAATTTTAAAATCAAAGGATTAACTTGACTTAATATAGAGATTTTTCAAGTATTTTGCAAAATAAAGAACACGAAAAATGACATTCCTTATCTAATTTAAAAAAATTTAAGATTAATTAATAAATTTCAGCATTTTTTATAAACATAAGTAATATATTTTAAAATCTATGAAAATTTTAAAATAAATAATATCTATGCGAGCTAAATGTTAAAAGGAACAGGGAGTTCATGATTATGAGCCAATATGAAGACTCGTTTCAAAAATTTAAACAAAAGGGGGAAGAACCAAACTTGGTATTTATTTACCGTAACTTAATTTTTAACAATTCTTCAAGTTTAATTCCCACATCTCTTTCCTCTTCTCATTGTCTCTCTTTTCTCTTTGAAAAATAAGCTAAAAACAGTTAATTTCTCTTTTATATGCAGATTAGTATATGTGCACTAGTTGCGCATTCATCGGGTATTCGACTTTTAACCAGTAGCAAATGTGCTCCCCTCACGCATGACATTAGGAGCCCTAAATTTGGAATCAATCCATGAGCACACCAGAGACGACCACTCCTACTAAGTCGCCCACAATCTTCGTACAATGTGTGAGACTCTTCTCTAATTAAAAAAAAAAAAGAAAAAGCATGCCCACACATCAATATTTATACTTTTTGACCCATGACAACAAAATATTAAGTGAATTCAAAACTATCTTCTATTATTTTGTGGCCTTGTTGGACATTCGGCAGAGGCTACTTGATAGACGAGGCTTAACTCAGGGCATCACGGTAGCACCGACGGTAGAGCTGATGACCAATTACCATCCAACTCCTCAGTCTTTTACCCTTCCTCAATATCCAACTCTTTCTTGCAATGAATTAGTGCCAATTCCCACTTCACTACAGCAAGTTCACATCAATTCCCACTTTTATAATTTTTACATCACATGCTATCTTTGAAAACAAAAAATGAAATTTGAGATTTCTATTTTTATTCTCGTTAAAAAAAAGACGAGTGAGATAATTTTGAAAAATTTCCCATGACCGTGTCGGGCTTCAGCTTGTGACTTGTGATTATTCTCGGAAAAGTTTCCACCTATACGTTACTCTGTTGATGCTGGAAAATACGACGAAGTTCATGAGCAGAAGAAGGCAAGCACATCGGTCAATATACACCAAATTCACCGCCTTTCTTTTTGAATGTACACCGCACATCTTGCTCTGGACTCGGTAACGCAAGAGTGCAATAAAGTGCCAATACTAGACGAGTACTTTTGTAAAAGGCCTATGCTCCCGTAAACCTCTCACAGCTAAGAATCAACTTTTTTTTTTTTCACAATTCAGATACAGGATGTTTCTTTTCTTTCCTTTTTCATTTGGCTAGGTGAAGTTGGAAGAAACGAGGAGAGAGAAGATCAATTCTCCACAACATAAATCAGCGAGCGGTATGCTGAACAACAGAACGAGTGCCAAAATGCCTCGCAGCTCGATTTGTTGCCACTTCCAAATGAAGCACGACATCTAGTTCAAGCAACTATAGTCAAAAAAAAGGAATTGCATATCATATTTCATCACCTAATGGCAGCATGGCAAAGTGAGGATCATCGGCCACTTGAAAAAGTGACTGAAGCACCTGCTACCAAGGTTTCAGGTCACCTACTGGGCCAGCAGTCCAGTTGAGGCTCTTCTCTCCTGGTTTTAGGTAAATGTCCTTGCCATGAGGCAGTTTACGTGCAAGCCCATTCAGAATTTGATGAAATGCATCGCCAGGCTGAGCTGGATGTGGGAACAACATGGCTTGCTTCATCGAAGGGTTCGCAAGCAATCTCTGCTTTCTTAATATAATTTCTGGGGGAATTGATGTGAGTATGGTGTCCAGATGGGGGACATCCTCCTCAGCCACAAACACCCCGATTTCTTCCCATGGGATCGCATCTGCAAAGGGCAAAACAATGTCATCAGCTATAATGACAGGAATGCACCCAAATATAACTGCTTCCACCAGTCTCGGGCTCCAAGGTGCCCAGCCAAGTGGGCACAAACAAAAAACGGCTCGTTGCATGTCCTCATAATATGTTGTCGGGTGTTCCGTAGAGATGTCAAAAAGAGGATTGTCTTTGAAGTTCTCCCAGACAGCAGCTCGTGCGCCTCTGTGTAGCAGAGAAACAATGATTCAGATATTTCTTGGCTTCAACCAATAAAAGCTTTGAATAGCGTTCTATATTACATTTTAGAAAAATCTATTTCCTGTGATCCTCTTTCTCAATTTTACAACTTAATACCTGCACTTTCAAATGGTTTTGAATTTAAAGTGGTCTATGTCATTCTCACACGGTTGCAAAAGAATCTGTTTTGCAATATGGAAGGTTCATCACTAAGTCAATATGGAATGTTCCTAACAAGAGAAAATGTTTCATGTTAGCCCAAAAATTAGAAGAATTATCTCTGGATTCCTATATTAAGATTATTATTTGACTATCAAATCTAGGAGAGAGAGATGCACCTAGCATAATAGCCACCTTCTGGATCGTTCCCCACATCATAAAATAATCCCCGGAAGTAAACAAAGATGGAGCGAGGAGTCTCAGGAGAGATTAAATGGGCTTGCATTTTCTGCGGAGGAGCATATGGTGGAATAGTTATTGATCCCTCCTTTAAGCAAACGTGATTTCTCTGGCCAAATGTTTGTACCAGGGTAGCACGTTGGAGCAAGGGAAGAATCCCTCTCTCAATAGCTTTCTCTTCCTACAATAGTTGACATAAGATTATTGAGAAATAATAAACACCAAGGAAGTAGTTTATACAGATATAATTTACCTTCCTTTTTGCTTTTTTTTAATTCCCCCCTCACCCTTTTTGAGGGGGGAGGAAGGGCAGGGACAGGGGTGTCGGAGATAAATAATCGTCCTTACCTGGTAGTGAAAGCAGGCCCCAAAGTCGTGAGGGACCACAAAAAAGTGATCAGCTCCTTCAGTCCTGTTCCAGTAAGGCCAGTTTGATGAAATAAGTTGTATTGCACTTCTCATCATGCGTGGTGATTTGAAGGGCAGAGGAAGGCCATTTGGTGTCAAATCACAAGTGGTATATACTGGGGTGTAGAACCAATCTGCCTCCTCCGGATTAAGGGTTCTCACAGGACTAGATAATACAAAACGATGCATATATATCTCTGCTGCAAACATGTGGGTAAGACACCTGGAGTCCTTCTGTAAAATCTTTTTGTTGTATTTGCTTGGAAGTTCATAAACAAATACCTTCAACCTTCCAACAGGATTGTCTTCCAAGACATCACCAGCACTACCTGAAACCAGCAGTATCGACAGCTATGGACCATGAGATATTTTAGATTTTGGTGTTACAGATATCTGATTCTGAAATGGTCTTTATACTTGCATTGAGATTCTCCCCTAACTGTGTCACACACTTTGGAAATGCAATGTTGTTGCATCATGCCCAATTAACACATCCACATCCCCCCCCTCCCCGGGGGCGCCAAAAAAAGAAAAACAGATAAAACAAATTAACACAATACCTAAGGACTACCTACGTCCACATCAACATCATAATCACCAAGCCAAATTCTCCACTAACTGCTGTTAGGAACATCCACCTAAAATTCTTCGCATGAGCTATATTTACTTCAGCATGCATTTCATATATATTCAGATTCAAATTCTAAATCAATTTCTCTTATTAACTTTTGAGAACCCTAGAGGCCATCTCTGTGATCAAAATCTCTTTCATGCACTGAACAATTAAATTTCAAGGCTCTAGTCTCGGATGATTTTTTTTTTTTTTTTTTTTGGGGGGGGGGTTATAAGTACTTTGGTCTCAGAATATCATCTTCAACATCCGTGTACTTTGGACACACTGTAAAATATGATTCTAATAACTTGTGTTTTTCAAAGCTTTCAGCAAGGATTTTATATGGAAATTTCCTGATGATTGGTGTCCAAAGACAAAGTTCTAGTAGTCGACGAAAAAGCAATCGCTAAATTTAAGAGGGCTTATCCCTCATCTCTTCTGCTACATATCGATGTAATCGATCAAAATTTTGGCTGACCTCTATATCAAGCGTGACAAAGATTACACAGAGTTCACAGGCAGCTAGATCCTTTCAAATTTTAAAACGTGAAACACATGGCATTTGACTTGTTAAACACAGCCAAGTATCCTAGAAGACAATCCCTAGCCTTTCAATTGAACCGAGCCCAAAAAAAAAGGAATAGTTTTGATTCTACGAAAGACAGCAAAAAACTGGGTGGGGCATCTAATCAAATCATGCCATCCAAAGTTATTACACAACTTCGGATGGAAAGTGTCTAGCAAAGATGAAATATGGTATCTGGTTGAAGGGCTGAACCATCCAAGTTGGGAATATAGGCTAATGGACTATTTTTTCTCCTATAGTCACGATCCTCTCCCCACCCCCTGGGCTGGACGAAGGAACAAGCAAGAACCTGAAGAGTTACCCCAATCCAGCAAGAAATGGATAGTGTCCATAGCCAAAGCACAGTAGACTCATTCCTCTATTGTTACTTGCGTCACACCTAAAATCTCCTACATGAATGAGATCGGGATGGATTTGTCTCCTTCCTCCTTTCAGAATTGGATTTATCTATCTAGGTAATTCTTGTTTGGAAGCAGGAAAAAAGAACCTCTATCAAATGCCATTAAAGTAAGGATTGATAGATTAACATCTATGAAGACCAAGTTCTTTCACTCAAATGAAAGATAAGGCTTTGCACAAAAATAATTAGGAAAGAAAACTACCTTTCTCAACTAGAAGCTAGCACTAAAGCAAAAGAAGGAGCCACAGTCAAGGGTCAACCTAGAAGGTTAGCAAGGTATGGAAGGATATTCTTCTATTCAAAGCTTTCTAATAGGGAAGGATATTCTTCTATTCAAAGAATGCTAATGTTAGCCCTTGCCTTGTTGGCTAATTGCCTCGATGAGTCTTGATCCAAGTATCCCCTCAACCTCTAAAAGAAAGGAAATAAGATCAGAGTTCCTTCCCTGTCACTTCCTTTGGGCTTCAAGGATGAACACAATGTAAATTCTAGGATACTTAGCTTGTGTTTAGCTAGTCCAATGGTTACCCACTATTACCAATCCATAGCTTATAGGGCTCCTCACAATTTGATTTTTCTTTCTGATGTGCTACACAATGTGTGAGAATTGACACAATGGAAATAGCTTTGCTGTAATACAAAGGTAGGGGTAAAGTTTTGGGAGCTTTGTGCATAAGGCTACCATGTTTAAGATGTGTTATACAAGCATCAGATCTCTGCCATTCCAGATTAATTAAGTAATTGAAGAATTCTAAAGATATCTTTTATTCTCCAGTCAATGCTCCTCATGTGGACTACCAATATGTTCAAATTGATTTTTCACATGATCTGCACCTGCATCAACTAAGCCTGGGGAGCATTGGAACTTACTCATCATCCACCTTCCCCAACCCTTTACACCCAACTTTTTTCCCATCCGATTGCATACATAATCATTAGGTATTGAAGTGGGCCGGTTTAGCTTATGATGTCACCAAATCTTATTGATGCAAACAGCCTAACAATTTAAACTAAAAAACTCATTATAAATTTTTGACAAAGGTACTCTCACCTGTTCTATATATGACTTGCCACATCACAGAACAGCATCATCAATTGGCAACAGGAATCTAAGCAAACTCAAATGTGATGTTGATGTGGAACACCCCACCCCCATCAAGGCAGAGGGGGGCGGGTAGACAAGGATGACTTTAGTGGGCCAGCAAGCCCAATTGTATTGAGGGTCTATTTCACATTTGTTAGATAGCCTACATTTGTTTTAACTATGTAAGGATAGGATCATCAGTTAACCATCACCAAGAGTAATTGAGCAATTGGGGTGTCATTAGGGTTAGGCTATTAAGACAACTTTTTGGCTAATTTGGGGATATTTTTAGAGAACTGTGAAGAACACTTTAGCAGCTCTCAGAGTTTGGACCTTATGGGGTACTATCCATTGGCATTTCTATAATTCGCCATGTGACTCACTTCGGCCAATTGGAAGTCAATATTTTTATTACTCCTCGATTTGTTGCTTTCTTAATCTAAAATATTCTAATTGTGCAGTAGTGGTGCATTTGTTGAATTCAAGTTGTTTGTGGTGCATTTCCTGGAATAAGAATTGCCTGGTTAAGTGAATGTTGGGTGAAAAGGAACTTGGTATTCAATCCTCATCTGGATTCTATTGAATTGGTGCTCTCATCGATAGGACTTGGTAGTAAATTCTCAACTTTGCGGTAAGAAAACCATCTGGATGTGAGATTAGAGCGTGGATGTTCTTCAAACGTAGTCTCTAACAGAAGATTATAAAGCATTTTTTTGTACACCCACGAAAAGTGACTGGGATGAGAGTGTCCGGGGAGGATTGTCCAAGGTGAATTTGTCCAAGGAGACTACAACAAACTCATTGGGAAGGATGGACTCTTGTACCACTCATAACGTTTCATTAAGTACCCACCCACCAACCGAGCACAATTTGAAGCTTTAGAGGAAAGCCAAACGAAACTCACAAAGATGGTCGAAGATGTGATTAGGTCATTCACACAACCATCCACTACAATCACTCAATCCAGTCAATTCATAGAAGAGGTGAGGCGAGAAACCAATGCTGAGATGGAAAGGATGGAACATAGATTAGCTGAAGGTTGACATGGGATGAGAATCATTGACAAACTCATGGCAAAGGAAGTGGAGCAACAAGGTCTAAAAATGGAGACCTCTGAGTAGATGAGCATGAAGAAGAAGCACTGAGGATGAACAAGAAGGTCTGAGATAGGAGGATGAGGAAGAACTTCAAAACTATAAATTAACAGAATGTGCCGAGGATACGTTCAATGATGGTGTCAGACTAGAGGATCATCTAGAGCTTCCCGGCAACGGGAAGGGTATTGTAAATAGATGAAAAAATCTGTCAATATTTGATATATTAGCCGCTATATATAGATATCAGGTCTTCAAAAATCGCGGCAAAATATTTATAAGACTTCCCAAAAATCCCAAAAGTTTTGAGAATGGCTCTAACTAAGCATCTAGTGAGGGATCAATTATGAAACTAGAAAAGCCAAACGAGGCTTATAATGTCGTATCTACAACATATCGTGATATATTAACTGACAATTAAAATATCGGCCGATATACTTGATATTTGGACTGATATTAGGCTAATATATCGGTTAATATTAACCGATATTTAGCTATCAGCTAACGATTCTTAGATTATTTCTCCAAATAGATTTGATACCGATACGTATTATTCAATATAATTGTAATCGATATCAATAATGATGCCGATACTGATATTGTTATCCATGGTATCGCAGGAATCGTGAAGTTAAGGAAAGTAAGAATGCCTATAATGAGGGTCATGTATGAGGAGATAGAGATAGAAGGCCTCAATTTCCAAGGATGCATTACAATGAAGAGCCCAACTATTGTAGGAATGACAACATCTATGGTAATGAGCTGAGACAATATGGCTACTGTGACTAAGGTCCTAAGAAGTTGAAGGTAAACTTCCCTCATTTCAATGGGGATAATCCTCATGAGTGGCTAGACAAGGTGAAGCAATACTTCCATATTTAAAGTGGCAAGAGAAGATATGGTGGCCATAACTAGCTTCTATCTAGCAGGCAAGGCTAGCAACTGATGAAGTTGGATTTAGGCTCAATTTGCTAGGGAAGGAAGACGACTAAGGTGTATGGCATTTGAATGAGAGTTCTTTTTTAATTGGGATAGTCACCATTGTCAACCATCAGGGGCAACCTGCTAAGTTATGTCAAGAAGGTAAAGTGCAAACGTAAATTGAAGAATTCTAAAGGTTGCAAACAATAGTTTGGGGTTGGTTGAATGAGACATCACTTGTTACCTTCGTCGAAGGACTTAAGCCATGGCTAGCTGAGGAGTTGAAGTTGAAACAACCGCAACGGCTAATAAAGGCTAAGAGAATGGTGGAGATTCTAGATGAAAGAAGAATTGCCACGGGAAAAACTAGCATTGTTAATGATTTTGTTCAAGATACCGTGGAAGGAAAAGGAAGTTGGGGAGAACGAACCCAATGAGAGATCCATGAATGTAAAGACAATGCCTCGGGAAGTGGTACGAGAGAAAAACAAGGACTTTGCTCTAAATGTGGCAACAAATGGGAAAATGGTAATCATTGTAAATCCAAATAACTTTCTGTGTCAGAGGAACCTAGTGATGAGGAAGAAAAAGAGGAACGAATGGAAGCAAAGGTAGGTGAAGGAAAAATGCATAAGGAAGTCAATTACAAACAGAAAGAAGAAAAGGTCGACTTTTCACTTGATGCCCTGACTGGAGTGCATAAACATTCAGCTATGAGGCTTATGGCATGGGTAGGCAAGCATAAGGTAACGCTAATATTAGATTATGGGTCATCTCATAACTTCATCAATGTTGATATCATATGGAAGCTCAGACTCTAAAGTTAGTATGTGGAACCATTTGATGGGAAGGTGCCAATTGAGGAAAAATTTAAACATGAAGAGGTAGCACAGGGAGTACGGATGAATGTGCAAGGTCTTCGAACAGTAGCCAACTTACATGTGCTATCCTTACTGGGCCTGGATGTGGTGTTATAAAATACGTGGTTGAGAGGCTCAGGTTGAGCAGTCACAGATCACAAAGAAATGAAGACAAAAATTCAAGCTTGATGACAAGAAGAGAGTTTGGTCAACAACTTTGAAGGAGTTACATGTGAAGCCTACACCATGGAAAGCTTGTGCAAAGGGGGTGCCTAATGCCTTGTGGTGGTCGAGACTAGCATGGAATGACTCAATGCTAAGCAAAAGAAGACCAAAGAGGGACTAGAGGCAAAGCTACGACAACTGTCATAAGAGGTTAGAGGATGGTGTAAGGTCATGAGTAGGTTCTTGAGGTGCTCACAAGTCTGCCACCACCATGGCATTTCAATCATTACACCAACTTGAAGGATGAGAGGAATCCTATAATATCCATGAAATTTCTGATTTCTTATAAAGTTAAATTTGGTTATATATAAAATTATTTAGAGTTATATTGATTAATTTAATGTCAATTGATCATAAGAAGTGGTTAAATTCTACTCGGTGTTTGAGGTTTAGTTTGAACACCAGAAGTAGTCACTTTCAAGCCAATATTCGAATGCCAAGTTGAAGGTCAGCAGGACAGTTTTTAGAAACTGATCCATTTTGAGCTAAATTTTAAATGGTAGCTGGATAGCTTTTGAATTGTTGATATGATAGACTTGGGAGGTTAAAAAAATGGATTGAAATTTGAAAATTGAAATCAGATTCAAAAAAGATTTCAAATCAAAATGGTTTGAAATTTAAAAAACAAATGATTATCTATAAAGCTATTTAAGGGGTTAACACCCTATTAATAAGAAAAGGATAGAAAAGAAGGGAAGAAAAAAAAAGTTTAGGGAAAATAGGAAGGAAAGATCAAGGAAGGGTAGTTGAACATTAGAAGTAAAGAAATTGAGGAAAATTATCATTTGAGTAAATTCATATTCCTTTTTGGTGTAAGATCATATTCCTTTTTGGAGTAAGTTCCTTCTTGTAAGTTCATTCTTCTTTCTTTGAAAAAAAATAAGTAAACTCTTATCCTCTAAATATTTCCCTCTTACAATTCGAATGTTGGTGATAAAGATAGACTCCAAATTGTAGAAATCAAAGTATATGTTAATTCATAAGTAGTATTTCATGAAGTTGTTGACTTAAGGAAAGACAAGGGGGAAAAGTATGAAAGTAGAAATGGAGTTGAAATCAAGTTGTTTATTATTCAATTTCAAATATTCATTCGATTATATTCACAGTATTTGAGTAGATAATTCATATTATCATCTTATATTTCAAGAATTTGAATGAATAATCTAATCAATTTGTGTTTAGTTTGGTTTTTGTCGAACAATTGAGACGTATTTTGAACGGCAACTGTCTATTTTTGACAGTTTGTCCAATTTTTGAGTTCTAGTCTTGGATTGTTGACTGCAATAGTTAGTTCTCATTCTCTCTTTTATACCAAAATTCAGATTTGTTGTCTTACTCTTAATTCGTGAGTTTTTAAGTGGTTATTCTTTGAATATATTGGACTTTTACTCATTGGAAGCTAAAATAGCCACTTGATAACCCATGACGTTTGGATTCCGTTCGAATGCCAAACCCATGAATTGTGGCATTCAACCTAGCATTCAAACATTGGTCTGACAGTATTTCAACCTTGGAATTTTCTTAAATTTATTGTATTCTACTCATTGTTTTAATAATCATGATATATGAGCTTTTGGAATTGTTTCTTATCAATTGTTACTCATATCTTATGGATCAACAAAGTAGTTCATATGACGACACTACGGTTTCGGGAAATATGGAACCCTAAGAACCTTAAAGTGGTCTATAATTGTCTAATATTGATTTCATATTTGAAAATTGGGGCTATTGATCTTAGTGTGGGATGTTTATAACGTGTAACTATTGTATTGTAATATCTGATGATATCAGCAAGGGACATTGGATCCGGATATAGTCATATCACAGGGAATATGATTCTCTGGATAGCTACCTACCGTTGTGGGGGTAGGGAGAAGTCTCTTAAGAGTCAAGGTGATTGCACATACAATCTTAGATGTAGGTAAACTAGTATCATTGATGTAACACCTAGTTTTCCCCATTTGATTTATTTAAAATTATTTATTATTTTGAGATAATTGAATGTATCAAATTAATGATATTTTATAAAATTTTAAAGAAAATTTGATTCGTAGGTTGGCGACTGAGGCGCAAAATCCCGTGGACCAAAGCTCGAGGCAAGCCTGAGGTGGCGCTCGAGCGCTAGTGGGCTATTTAAGGCGCGGTGGTGGTCGGTGTGGGCATTCACAAGAGAGAAAATGCAGAGAAGAGAGAGAGAGAGCAAAGGAGAAAGATGAGAGAGGAGGAAGAGATAAGGTAGATCGGTACATCATTTTATCGGATCTATTTAGTATAAGGTCGTATCCTTGGTCTGTTTCAGTGTCTGAAATGTTTTGATTTTGTTTTGGAGGTTCAAAATTCATGCATGTTATTTTTATATAGCCTATTTGTTTTCCTTGAGCATGCACAATATTTTTACCGATTGTTTGAGGGTTTTGTTCTGTTTTTGCAAGTATCTAAGAGTTTTATTATTTTATAGAGAAATAAATAAATATCTAATACTATATATTTTTATGTTAGTATATTTATATAAAAATGGGTATGAAACCTGCATGGGTCTTACATTAGTTCACATGTATTATTGTCTGGGGATTGAGGTCATTGCCTCTGCTATCTAATATTTGATCTATATATGTTATTTGTTTCTCTCCCGACGGGGATATCTGTAAATCCCTTTTCTACCGGTAGGAAAAGGCTCTTTCTATAATTAACGCATCCCGTCTGCATTTAATGAGAACCATCGTAAGTGAATTGAACGAAAAATTAATATATTCGAATGTCCTAATATATTTACTAAACTTGAGGGTTGCATCCAAAACCATGGGCAACAAAACAGAGTAAGTTTCTTATTTATGGGACTAAGTACATAGATGGCCCTACCTACGAGTCTTCGTAGTAGATGATCTGGCTTAAAATTATTGGGAGCATGTATAATCCTTCATTAACTTGGTCTATTAGCATTTGGTTATTTGATTTCGTACATACTTTGTATTTCTCCATTAATTTGTATTTAGATTTTGATTTAAAATTCACAGATTGGCCCACATATGGGATTTGGTTAGCCTCATACATCTGATGTGTGATTTTATTCCAAAACTTATTTGATTTTTATATGGTTTCGTTTTGGACTCTGATTCCGTTTATATGATTTTGATCCGGATTCTGTCTCATTTAGTATATGTTTATCTGACGCTGATACGATTTTGAACATTTGATTCTGTTTATCTAATTTCGCTCCGAATTACTTTTGTTTAGCATACGTCTCGGTGGGACTATATTTTAATCAGATATATGATTTAAGTACGAGACTACCATCAACATTCTAATACCGAATTTGTATTTGTTATCCATTTTCAATATGTTTTGGACCCTCCATCTGATTTGTTGAACATATCTGTTTAATCTATATATATGATATTTGTTGAGATTTAGTCTTACATTTTCTATTTCTTATCCTTTTAGAATAAATCGCTTGGATATCTTGTAGAAGTTAGACATGATTTGATGCGACATTATATATTTTGGTGAGTATTGTATCTGTTCGAATATTAATGGTCGGTTGTATTTTGGTTATTTCAGACTGACCGGATATAGGCCCTTGGGATGCGTATTAAATAATTGGATCATCGTATTTGATGGATATGTATATGTCTATGGTTTTATCCCTCCCTTACGGCTGCTTAGAGTAGGTCATATTTATATTGTCCGAACGGTTATCCGATAAGGTTCTCTGATGGATTTTGGATTTGTTTATTATTATTTGGATGATAAAATTTTATGGTCTATTTGTTTATATCGCACCCGGGATTGGGATTTGTTTATATCATTTTGGTATTTGTTGATTTATTATTTAGACCTACTTTTGTCTGAATTCGTGACAATTTACCTATAAAATGGAGACAAATATGTTGGTCGTTGGTTGTAATCATCAATAAGGTCCAATGAGGCTCCCTTGATCTTCCCATTGTGTTATAAAATCTTGATTGTATTGGGACTCAATAGATTCGATTTCCTTGGTAACTTACATTAAAATGTTGAATCTCTTTCCATGTGGTTATCATTTGGATATATTTGTTGAAATGAGAATATGGGTTATATACTATCGTTTATGTTATTTATTTTGTATGATTTACTAGAGATTCAACTTACAGATTAATATTTTGTTCTATTCTACCAAATTTGTTAGAAAGACTTTAGAGACTTAGATGTAGAACAATGTGGCCAACTTAGAATTTTAGTTGGATGTCTCCGAATTAGAACTATACTTAAATTTCAATTTCTATTGTATTCTTATTAGTTGGACTAGATATTATGTTTGCGGTAGTTGTTTCAAATGTATTAAATTGTGAATATTTCCATGTAGATGTTTGACATCTTAATTAATATATGATGATGGATGTTTACTATTGTTTGAGATCATATGTCGTATGGTTTTTTCCGCGTTGCAATCCGGATGGCTTAGTGTTGTCTTTGGGAATCGGGCTGGGTCATCACAAATCTAGTCAATATTCCATCTTACTAGTATGCTCACTTCTAGAATAGCAAAATCGAGAGACAAGCGGAAAGAATGGATTAATCATACCAAGTATGACTTCATGTTCATCGTCGATGTTGCTAGTATAGAAGTAGGATGGATCGCGGCAATTTTGTACCAATTATTAAGCCTTGAACAAAGTCACAATCAAGGATTACTTTCCATAACATTGACAAGATAATGAATGAGTTGCACAGAGTACAGGTCCCCACCAAACAGGTGTAAGGTTTGAGTTTCAAATTTTTGAATTTAATTATAATTATTTAAGTTAAGAAGATGAAGTTTTGAGGTCAAATGAAAGATTGAATCAAAGTAAACTTTGGATCGAGTCACATCGAGCTAAATGATATTTGACCGACGTCTGACGCGTGCACCTACATGTTCTGGGCAAAAAGGTCGTGCCTGAAGAATGCCTGACCAGAGTTCAAGCACATTTTTGGTAGATTGCCAATGTCTGATACATGCCCGAGGGACACTTAAGCGCACCATTGGTAGATTACTCGTGTCTAAAATGACGCTTGTACGCCACAGTGTTTTCTGCTGTGCCCGATGTACGTTTGACTGGCACACATATACTAATCTTTTATAAAAGACACGTTCAACTGATTTTTAATAATTTTCTATTAGATTTTGAGAGAAAAGAGAGAGGGAGAAGAGGGAGAAGTAGAGAGAAAAGGCTAGAGGAGAATGCTTGAAGTGAATCCAAGAAGAATTTTGGTAAATTTAAAGATAAGGCAAGTACATCCTAAGACTTTTTTCTTTATTGCTAACTTTTCTTTACTTTATTGAGTATTTATTATTTTAAATATTCATACATGCTATATTTTCGTAACTAGATTATTCGAAATCTATATGCATGGACTCTCATTCCCATTCTTTGTAAATTTCATGGAGTTCATGTCCTAAATTCACTTATAGTGTGTTAACAAGCAAGTTTTCTACATTTTCCACTCATGCATGTTTTGAAAATTTGATTTAATGCCCACACATGATTTGATTTTCGTATGTAATGTTTAAACTTGTTCTAAATCTTTAAATACATGCTTTACGTATCTTGAAATTGCTATGAATTGTCCCTACATGCTTGATAATTGAAATAAAGTGTTGAGACTACAAAAAATCTACTAGTTTTTTGCATAATTTTGTTGTAAACAAATCCACTTGCTGGAAAATTTTATAATGTAGCATTTGCATATTCTAAAATGAGTATGTTCAAGTTCCTACAAAAATTTAAGACATAACATAACAAATATTTGAAATAATTTGAAAGAAAACTCTACGATTTGTGAAAGAATGAAGGATATTTTCCCCGAAAAGAAAAAATACAAAAGATTATTTGTATTTGCATAGAGTTTTTCTTTCGTTATGCACATTGTAAGAAATCAACAATAATATATTATGACATGTCTTAATATATCATAGTGGTAATTGAGGTTCGAACCTATTATCTCTGGGGTAAAAGCAATGTTCGACCTGTCTATAGGGTTATACGTATAACGACCCATTTACAGATTTTGAATAGTAACATAAGGTATTTAGTTGTATGGAAACAAATATAGCCCAATATTCGATTATTTGTTCATTTATTGGTAAGACCATACTGATCTTTATTCCATAAGAATTAGCATGATTTTAACATGTTTTTCATATTACATTGTGGATTAAGAGTTGGAAAAAGAAATTTGAAACCCTTGCATGAATGTTATGAAAATTCATGGCCTTACATATGAAATTATTATCATTCCTTCCAACATGTTTTAATATAAATTATATATTTAATTATAAACAAATTATATGTCTTATTGAGCAATATACTGACTCTTATTTTTGTTTCTTCATTAACCCCTTTAGATTAGTGGCTCAGATCATACTTACAAGTAAGGATGCTGGTCGAGAAGTTGTTCAAGGAGTTAGAATTAGAAATTGGAAGGATTTGAATGTTGTATTATGTCTTAGAATAGTAGCCTTAGGATATTTATTTTCATTTTGGTTGAATGGTTTTGTATCAATTTAGTTATTGCAATATATTTGTAATTGTTATAGTTGGACTTTGATTATCTTTTTAGTAGTTTAGATGAGTATTGATTTTGAGTACTCTGATTTTTGGTGTGGATGTATCTCCTTATGCATGTTTCGACATCATGGTATGGTTGGTATTCAAAGCCACTTTCGGGTGTGGTATTTCAAATCCTATAATTTGATTGATTATTTTATTTTAGGTTAGTTGTTGATGTTGATTTGCAGTTCATGTCTAAGGTCTATTTGGAATTTTTAGAATTTTGTCGACAAATCTTCGAGTCTTGATATGGGAAATGAATTAGCATAATAATTGAATCGAATTAATATGAATTAAATGTAGATTTGGGACCGGAGAAGTGACAATAGGATCTAAGAGCGAATTACCATCAAATCTACATAAAAGAGGAGGTTGTCCACAAGATGGCTTTTCACATGCATTCAGGGCACCACGACTACATAGTGACTCCCTTAGGATTATGCAATGTGCACTCCACGTTTCAATCGGCCATGAATAAAATTTTCAAGATGTATCTGTAAAGGTTTGTATTGGTCTTCTTGACATACTAATTTATTCAAGGACCATGGAAGAGCATCTTGAACATCTAAAAAAGGTACTAGAGATGCTTAGGCAACATCAATTTTGCATTGAAATGCCCAAGTGTGATGTTATTTAGGGCATATCATTTCAAGGGAAGACATGAAGGTTGACGTCAGAAAAATTGAAGTATGGTTGGCAAGCCATTACCAAAGGATGTGTCAACTTTCAGAGGATTTCTACGATTGATTGGGTACTATATACGATTTGTGAGGAGTTATGGATAATTGCAAGACCACTGACTTCCATGTTAAAGAAAAACAATGTCTAATGGACCAATATGAGCAATGAAGGTCTTTGATGTTCTGAAGAGGGCTATGACACAAACACCAACATTGGCCTACCCAATTTTAAGAAATCATTTTCAGTCTATACTGATGTGAGCGGAGACGGTATAGGAGTGATGCTAGTATAGGAGAAATGGCATTTGTTATTCATTTCCAAGGCCATAGATTCTATGAAGAAAGCTTGAAAGAGTTGTTAGGCGTAGTATACGTAGTCAAGGTGTGGAAACTATAATTATTGGGCCAAAAGTTTGCAGTAGTCACTGATCAATAAGCCTTTTGACACTTATTAGAGGAGAATATTGTGCTAGTACTTGGTTCGACTATGATATCGTCTACCAACCAAGGAAAGAAAACACGTAGCTAATGCCTTGTCTCGAAAGGAGGAGGATGATATGGATTGTGAATAGTGAGCCAAAGTGAAGCTTAATGACCCTTAGTGGAGCAAAATGACAGATATGGGATACAGTGAGGGAGGCCCTAAAACTTGACGTAATAACCTAGGAGATTTTTCATAAAACCACAGATGTACAAAGACGCAGTCAGTGGCTACACATGGAGAGACAAAATCCTACTGCAAGAGTTATATTTATGCCACATAAGTACTAGGGTTGAGGGAGGATAACCTTATCCATTTTCATAATAGAAAGGCGACAATTGGGGTGGTTGAGGACATATTCTAGTCAAACAACTCTTTACTAGGATGGACTTAAAAAGGCAGTCAAAAAACTAGTAGCGAAATGTGACATATGCAAGAAGGTGAAGTATGATCAGAGAGCACCTATTGGGTTAATGCAACCTTCACTGAATCCTGAGAGGAGTTGGCAGGATTTGACCTACGACATCATTTAAGGGCTCCTGAGCAATTGGGGATCATAATCGATATCCCTAGTGGTGGATCGACTAAGTAAGTATGCTCATTTCATTCTACTTAAGCATCCTTTCATGGATAACATTGTTACAAGTCCTTTGTGGACCAGGTTGTTATATTACACCGACCCAAGACTATTGTCACTTATCAGGGTAAATTGTTTATGAGTTCTTTTTGGCATTACCTTTTTTGGTTCCAAAGAAGCTAGTCGAAGGCAAGCTCTGATTACAACCGGCAGACCAACAGACAAACAAAAGTGGTGAATCAGACACTTGAGCAATATCTGCAGACGTACTGTCATGAGTAGCAGACTAGATCAAAGGAGTTTATTCCTTGGGGCAAAGTATTGGTGCAATATGTCCAACATGCATCAAATTAGTAGAGTCCATTTGAAGTTATTTATGGTAGACACCCCCCCCCCCCACAGAATTAGCGCACTTATGAGAAAGGGACAATTGAAACGACGGAGTGGAGAGCGAATTGTTAGCATGAGATGAAATCCTCAATTGAGTTAAAAGGGAGCTTCAATGGGGTCAAGAGATGATGAAGAAATACCAAGACCATGGGAGGCTAGACAGGATCTTTGGCCTTAGAGAGTTTGTATATTTCAAGCTGTAACCTTACCAGCATAAATCATTGAAGAAGAATTTAAACATCAAGCTATCTCTAAGGTAGATGAGCCTTTTAAGATGTTGGTGTGGATCAAAGAGAGAGTGTATAAGTTAAAATTGCCTGCAGGATCATTAATATATCTCATCTTTCATCGGAAGGTGCTGAAAAAAATGGCGTGAAATATCTGTTGGGGTTGGTCACTCCCTTGAGAATGACTCAATAAACGGACATCATCGGATCACACAGGTTTTGTGTGATATCGGAGTGCTGCAAACTGGTTGCAGTAAAGTCTAGGAAGATCGTTTTCCGGAGAAGGCAAATCTTGGAGTGGCAATCACCGGAGGGGTCAGACAGGTCTACAAGAGGACGGCCGGCTGACGGCTGGGCATCAGAAGCCGGTCAATGGGAGGTTGATAGGCTGCGAGCAGAATCCGATCAACAGAATGTTGACCGGTTGAGTAATGGCCCAAGGACACTGTGGATAGCTGGCAGCTGACGTAGCGGACAGTTGTCTTTCCAGGGTTGGTAGACTTGCAAACAATGTGTCAAAAGTTGCATGCAAAATGGCAGAAAGCAGTTTGCAGATGGCGGAGCTTTTGATGCACGCAACCTGCAGAGCATGTGTGCTGTGGAGCTTGGGCTAGATCTCTCTCTTTAAAGCGTGACTTCTTGAGAAAGCCAACGTGTGTGAAATCACCAAGGGGTGTCAAGCCACGGTGTGCTCCAAGCCGCATGTGTAAGGGGGTGAAACGGAAGTTGCCGTTTCACCACACCTTCCGTTTCACCACACTTGTAAAACGTCAATGAGCAAAGAGCATCACGGTAAGAGGAATGAGAGAAGAAAAACAGTGAAATAAGAGGGAAGGAGAGTTTCCTTACTCTAGGTAATTGTTTTTCTTGTTCTCAGTTCTCAGGAGGTTTGTGTAGCCATGGTGGGTTGCTTGTATTCTGTCTCGAGGTTTTTGTAACCGATTTTATATGGTAAAATTGTTTGGAGTTTGTTCCGTAGTTTTTTCCCCTTAGTTGAAAAGGGGTTTCCACGTTAAAAATATTATGCATCTCTTTTGTTCCTTGTGCTCACTAAATTGGTAGCTGACGATAACGGGGGTTTCGGGTATCCGCTACGCCGGATCGGGAGAATCCGGGTTTAGAACCCCAACAATATCGATCTTGTTGCTAAGGAGTTTTTGAAATTCGATGATGAGAACCCGATGTTGTCGCATCCTAAACAAGCAATCTGAGACAGCCTAAGGAAGAAACACTAAAGCAAGAAGTAATGGCAAGTGCTCATACAATGGAGAGAGACTCCAAAAGCAGAAGCTATGTGGGAGGACTTCAGCAAGATAGCACTATGGTTTCCTAGTTTCAACCATAAGGACAAGGGTTATCTCAAAGAGGGAGACCAGGGTCCCAAGAGGAGTATCCGAATTGCGACTAAACTAGAGAGCACATTTGTAATGAGGGCCTATTTTACATTTGTTATTTAGTCTTCATTTGGCTTAGCTATATTCAAGTAACCTTTATTAAGGGTACTTGGGCAATTGGGGTGTCATTTGGATTCTTTAGGCCATATACACCACGTTTTAGGCTAGCTAGGGGATCTTTTCTGGAGATTTATGAAGAACACTTTGGTGGCTCTTGGAGCTTGGAACCTGACAAGATATTATCCACCGAAATCCCATGCATCACTAGGGGATTCGCTTGGATTGATTGAGAGTCAATTATTTGATTCCTTATTGAATGTTTGATTAGTTGCTTGCTTAATCTAAAATAATTTCAGTGTGTTAGTGGCGTATTTGTTGAATTCAAGTTGTTTGGGGTGTATTTCATTGAATATGAATTTTCTAGTTGAGTGACTGCTGCTCGAAAAGGAACTTGATGTTGAATCCTCATCTGGATTTTTATCTAGTGCAAAATATGAAAGCTGAGATAGGCAGGTTCTTAAAATATCAAACAATTGATCCAATTGAGTGTCTCTTTGCGTTAGAAAGATGGATCAACAGAGAGGGAAAGAAATCTGTTCTTGTAACAACATTATCGTGAGTTGAAATGCTCTGAACAAAGACAATTAACAATCACAAGAAATACGTAATATGAATGTGTTGTACCCTCCAATAAGCATAACACATTGCACCACAAACATTTGACGAGGGGGAATGAAGCATGTGCAAAAGCCATACAAAATAAACCACAAGAATGAAAAATCCTTATGTTATAGCATGAAAGTGTAATACCTTGATTTATTTTGGGTGTATTGCTATTTTGGATTAATTGGATGTAATACCCGGATTTATTTTGGGTTAATTGGATTAGTGGTACTTTGTATAATTTTGAAGGATATTCGGTTAACTGATTGGCGCCTAAAGCATGCCCGAGGGGTGTCTGAGGCGTAGAATGCTGAGAATGGACGCCCAAGGCGAAAAATACCGAGACGGGACGCTCGATGACATGCCTGAGGCACTGAGTTCTGAGAGGTCGGCGCCCGAGCCGTATTTGAGGTAGTGCTTAAACGCTGGTTGGGTATTAAGAGTAGGCAGCACGAGGGTTGGTAGGCATTCGCGTGCAGCAAAAGTAGAGGGGAAGAGATGAGAAAGAGAGGAGAAAGAGGCGTGTGGGAGACGGTAGAGAAGAGAAGAAAAGAGAGAGAGGAGGTGGCAGAGGTGCGGGAGAAGAGGAGAGCAATTGCGCACAGCAGAGAGAAGGGGAGGAGAGAGGTTGAGTGTGGCAAAGAGGAGAGGAGAGAGGAAGAAGAAGAGTTCAAGTATCTCAAAGTATCTTTTTGTTAGATCTGCTTAGTATGAGATCATGGCAAATATCTACAAATCCGATCATTTGTCTGATTTTGTGTCTGATAACATTTGTTTAGGTTTTGGGGGTTTTATGTACATGCATGTCATTTTAATTACCCAATCCGTTTCCTGAGGACATGTATGCCATATTTACCGGTCGATCTGGGGTTTTGTTTGCATTCTGTGATTTTTGGGGGTCCTACTGATTTTATGAAAGTCTGTACAAATATTTGAATTTGTATAGGTTCTATATCAGTATATTTGTATGAAAATGAGCATAAAACTTGCATAGACCACACATCGATACTCATGAATGTATTGGGGATGAGGTTGCTACATTTGTGATTTGATATGTAATTCGATTCGATATGTAATTTGTGGCGCCTCTCTCGATAGGGAGGCTTTGTTCCCGACGAGAAAATATTTGTGACTCCTTCTACCGGCAGGAAGAGGCTTTGACGTAGCATAAATCTACCCCATTCTTCGTAAATGAGAATTTCCATAAGATAACTACAAAAATTTTATATATATTAGAATGTCCCAATATATCTCATAAATTTGAGGATTACACCGAAAGCCGTGGGTGGCAAAACATAGTGTGCAAGTTTCGTATCTATGGAAGACAGTGTACATAGGTGGCTTAACATGCTAGCCTAAACTGTATTTACTCTGGTTGAAGGTTATCGGGAATATGTATAGCCCTTTATCAAGTTAATCTTTTAAATCTTTGGTTCTTCGTTTGAGCATACTTTGTGTTTCAGCATGAATTTGTATTCAAATTTGATTTGAGATTCGCAGTTTTGCCCAAAGATGGGAATTCGGTTAGTCTCATACATTTGGATATATGATTTCAATTTAGATTATATGATTTTGTTTCAAGTTATGTCTCGTTCATTTCGATTTGGATTATGTGATTGTGTTACGGCTTATATTTGGTTAATTTTGATTTGGAGTATATGATTTTGTTTTGGACTATATTTCATTTAGAATGTCTTGTTGGAATTATGTTTTGATTGGATTATACTTTGGGTACTAGACTACCTTTGAACTTTTGTTGTCGGGCTTTCGCATTTTTAGTTATTGCACATTTTGAATGAGTTTATTGATCATCATATTTTCGGACATTATTATTTATTGAATTATATAGATAATTGCTGAACTTTTGACTCACATTTTTATTTTCTTATCCCATTCAAATTAATAAATTTGAATACATTGTAGGAGTTTGGACGTGAATTGATCGTAACTTCATCTATTTTGGTGAGTTTTAGTTTTAGTTTTATTTTTGGATTGAAAATGTATTAGATATATTTTGAACATTAAGATCAACCGGATGTAGGCCTATAGCTATATATGGGATCAGTTAAGTTATTGTGCTTGTTAGATTTGTATGTGGTTGGTTTATCCATTCCTTACAACAATGTAGAGTAGGTCATATTGGATGGATTATCCGATAAGATCTTGTGACTGATTTGTAGTCTGATATTTATTATTATTGTATGTTGAGGTTATATGGATTGTTGTCAGGTCATACTCGGAATTGAAAATTATTTTGGTCTTTGATCATTTATATTGAGATTTTAATTTTTATGTGTTGTAATTAATTATATTTGTTTAGATATATTTTGATCCGAACTCATGATAAACATATTTTAGGGAGCAGCCAAAATTATGGGTACAATAGCTGTATCTTGGCTAAAATTGGATTGTAATTCTAGTACTTTAAAATCACTATTAATATGTGTATATGATATGAACTATATGGGAGTATTAGAGTAATTTTTTATTATTAAAATTAGAAAAATTACATTCTATGACTACAAATTAGTTTATAAATGATAAATATAAATAAAATTATTGATAAAAATTAATAAAATAAATATAAATATATTATTAAGTATCATACAAATATCATTTTATATTATAAGAGAGTAAAGGGCATAAACAATAGAGAGAGAAAGAAAATATGTGTGTTTGTTGTGTAGGGGAGGAGGGTAATTATAATTTTTTTTATTATTTAAATAATACTTTTTAATTAGGAGGTACTAGTCACATGACCATTTGAGAATTTTTTTTTTGAAAAAAAGACAATGGTGTTAGACATATATCCTACATGACGTATCATATGAATTATTAAATTAATTAAATTAATATAATTTTATTAGTTAATATAATAAAGAAATTTTTTTAAAAGATATGCCTATTCAAGATAAATCTTTTGATGAAATGGATATATTATTTTTTAATAAATGTGTTCTTTCGATACATACCCATTGAGTGAAATAATATCTCTCCTCAATGGTTATGTCGATTCAATATACATCTTTTAGGCAAAAAGGAGGAACATTTTGGTAATTTAGAAATGGTCCTCTATCCTTCTATAAAGGACGTTTTTGGCCATCAGAATTGAGATGTACAAGATTTGTATAAATACTTTACAAATTATAAAGAGAATAAAGAGAGAAATCATTTTCTGATTTTTTAAAATAAGAACAATTACGGTGTTACGAAAAAATTTGATAATTATGGATCTAGGTACTCAAACTTATTTATAAATATAATAAATTAGTAAAAAAATATGATAATAAAGGTCCTAAACATTAAAATTTTTATATCACTAAAGGTTTTTACAGATGGGTTATCTATCTAGTAGCCTAATAGGGTTAAAATATTGAACGATATTATATATAATCTAATACTATTTATTCTATGAGCTGTGACCACCTATACCCCTGGACAAATGACCATACTTTGATAAGTGAAAAAAAGGACAATCTTGACAGTTTGGAAAGCCAGGGGTAGTTTGGACAGGGAGAAGGCTGATTGAAGACGACTTTATTTCCTTAAAAAAAAAAAGAGAGGGATTTATTATTTTTATCATGATTGTTAAATAATACATATAGGAATGAATAGATATGCATGAGAGATTATAAAATATGAATTAGAAAAGAATGCTTTCATAATATCTTTCGATTTCATTTAGTTTTTCATAATATCCCTCCTTGATCCTTTTTTCCATAAAGCTTTTACAGATATATATTTTTATATCCTTGTGAGTTTGAGTCCTCACATGATCTTAATTACATGTATAAATATTTTGGGGTTTAAAAGAATTAGAAAATTTTTACCACATTAAGCCAAGTATAATTTTAGAACTTTCGGATGATAAATTCTTTCGTAAACAGTTCACAACGTAACTTTAGGAATATACAAAATTAACATATCCCTAATATATGCAATTAAAAGCCAATCAATCACGTTCATGAGTTAGCGTTTAATTTTTCAAGTCCACAATATATATAAATTTTCAAGCATACAGGAGAAAATATGCCGGGCATAGGTTATGGTTTCGTTAGAGACAAACTGTACAAAATATGAAAAATTGGACACCAAATTGGTAAAATTTCATGCTCAAGTCATGGATTTCAATTACCTAAACCAAATCGTGCATGAATCCCAAAATAAACAGGTAAAATGTCTGGGCATGGGGGTAGGGTTTTCATGTACGAAATACCGTATAAAATCACTAAATCAGACACTAAATCATTAGATAATCATGCTTAAGACGTGGATTTTACAAAATATATATTCGAACGAATATCAAAACAAAAATACCCGAGAGGAACGAAACAAAAAGTGCAATAAGAGAAAGAAAAGTATATGAGTGCACTTACCTCGACCCGATCTATCACTTTTCTAACTAGTTTTAACTTGAAAATGGACTCGGAAGCCTCGAACTCTTCTTTGTCTCTCTTCTCCTTGCACTCTCCCTCAAATCATTGCGAAAATGACAGAAAGAGAGGCGCACATGGGCTTATATATAAAAACAGGCACTCAGGCACTTGTTGAGCGCTCATCGAGTGCCAAAGCACTCGAGAAGCCGCGCTCCAGCGCTCAGCGAGCGCCCATCGAGCGGGCGATTTTGTTAAATGTGCCCTTGGCACACTCGAGTGCGCCTCGGGTGCGATGGTTCTGTCAAATGTGCCCTGGGCATGCCTCGAGCGCCACTCTGGCGTCGGGCCTCCTGACTCCTCTCTTCGCTTCCAATGCGAATTTCTAAGTAGACTTATGCGTATTCTTGGTTATATTAACTTAATTATCTTCTTATTATTATATTTTAGAATCCAGAAGCTCACCACTCTCCCCCACTTAAAAAATTATCCCCAAAATTAACGGATTCTAAAAATCATCACATACCTCAAAATAAATGGGGATATTTCTCCCAGATCTCATTCTCCTTCTCCCAAGTAGCCTCCTCCAGAGTGTAGTTCATCCCTAGAACCTTGACTAAAGCGATTATTTTCGTTCGAAGCACTTGGTCCTTACGGTCCAAAATCTGCACGAGCTTATCGACGTATGACAAATCTTTACTGATCGAGAGAGGCCCATAATTGATGACATGAGTAGGATCATAGACATACATCTGGAGTATTGATATATGAAAAACGTCGTGAACCTCTCCCAAAACCGGTGGTAAGGCAAATCGATAGGCCACCTCCCCCACTTTCTCAAAAATTTTGAATGGGCTAATAAACCTCGGTTTCAGCTTCCCTTTGAGTCCAAATCTGGATACACCCTTCGAGGGCGATACTTTGAAAAAGACAAAGTCTTCAATTTCAAACTTCAGCTCTGATCTTCTTTGATCGGTGTAACTCTTCTATTGGCTCTGGGTTACCTTCAACTTCTCATGGATCATTCTGATCTTATCGGACGTCTCTTCAATAATCTTCGGTCCCATAAGTTGTCTGTCACTCGTCACCTCCCAATGAATCAGCGATTCACACTTTCTTCCATATAGGGTTTCGAAGGGGGCCATCCCAATACTCGCATGATAACTATTATTATACATGAACTCCGCCAAGGCTGAATGATCATCCCAGTTTCCTTTCAGCTCCATCACCGCGGCCCTCAATATGTCCTTCAAAATCTAAATGGTTCATTCAGACTGTCCATCCGTCTACGGGTGATAAGTTGTACTAAACTTTAGATACGTCCCCAACTCACAGTGCAAACTTCCTCAAAATTTTGAGACAAATCTCGTATCTCGATCTGACACGATAGTCACCAGGATTCCATGCAACCTTACTATTTCATTAATGTACATCTGGGCCAAACGATCTCTCGAATAAGTCGTCCGAATGGCAAGAAAGTGTGCCGATTTCATGAGCCGATCAACAATCACCCAAATGGAGTCATGATTCCTAGGTGTCATTGGCATTCCCGACATGAAGTTATGGATATATCTTCCCATTTTTAGTTGGGAATAGGCAATGGCTGCAAAAGACCAGATGACTTCTTACACTCGGCCTTCAACTGTTGACAGATCAAACATCTCTTCTCATATTCCTCCACCAAAATATTTTTTTTAGATCTTGATACATCTTATTAATCTCTGGGTGGATTGTTTACCTCGACTGGTGAACCTCTTTCATAATTTCCCTCTTCAAATCTCTGACATTGGGTACACAAATCTGGTCTTATAATCTCAAGATTCCGTCGGCTTAAATGCTAAAATCAACTCTAGAGTCTTGGTTCAAATTTTTAGCAATGTCGGCTAAGAACGGGTCACTCATATAATCTTTCTTGATCTGCTTTAATATCTCCGATTGGATACAAAAAATGCGAGAAAATCATCCGATTCTCTTAAGCATATCTCCAGATATCACAATGCTTCAGACATTCCAACATCTCCATCTCCTTAATTCTTAAATGAGCCGCAGAACACGTTTGACGGCTCAGAGCGTCTACTACCACATTGCCTTTTCCCCGCTGGTATTGGATTTCACAATCGAAGTCTTTTAGATAGTCTATCCATCTCTTCTGCCTCATATTTAACTCTTTCTGGGAGAAGAGATACTTAAGGCTCATGTGGTCTGAATATATCAGGAACTTCTCACTGTTCAAATAATCACTCCAGATCTTCAGGGAAAATACTTGAGGCTATCACTTTTCCACGTATTAGAACACAGCCCAAACCTGTCCTACTCACATCACAATTAACTTCAAACCCACCAGAACCTTCTCGAATTGTCAAGATCGAGGTGGATGTTAGTCGATCCTTCAGCTCCTGGAAACGTTGCTCACATTCCTCCGTCCAAACAAACTTAACATCCTTCTTTGTTAAGCGGGTCAGTGACATAGAAACTCTTGAGAAATTCTCCACGAACCTCCGATAATAACCAGCCATCCCAAGGGAATTCTGGACTTCAGTCACTGATGACGGTCAGCTCCAATTAACTACAACTTTAATCTTTTTCGGGTCCACAGAAATGCCTCCTTTTGATATAATATGATCCAAAAATATAATTTTCTCTATCCAAAATTCACACTTCTTTAATTTGGCATACAATTTCTTCTCCCTAAGCATCTGGAACACAATCCTCAAATGCGTGACATGCTCATCATAACTCCTAGAATAAATCAATATATCGTCAATGAACAAAACCACAAATTTATACAAGTAGGGTCGAAATAACCGATTCATCAAGATCATAAAAGTAGCGGGGGCATTCGACAACCAAAAGGGTATAATTAGAAATTCATAATGCCCGTACATCGTTCAAAAGGTTGTCTTTGCAACGTCCTCCTTGATTCTCAACTGGTGATACACCGAACGAAGATCAATCTTTGAAAACACTTGCTCTCATTGCAGTTGATCAAATAAGTAATCAATTTTCAGTAAATGATACTTGTTCTTAATAGTGATCTTATTCAGCTTCCAGTAATCGATGTAAAGCTGCAACGATCCATCCTTCTTCTTGTCAAACAACACCGAGGCACCCCGAGGAGATAGCTCGGCCTAATAAATCCCTTGTCCAGAAGCTCCTGCAGCTACTGCTTCAATTCTTTCAATTTGGTAGGTATCATCCTATACAGTGCTTTCGAGACTGGTGCCGAATCAGGAACAATCTCAATCTTGAATTTGATTTTCCAATTGGGTGGCAACCAGGCAATTCTTCGGGAAAGACATATTTAAACTCACTAATCACTGGGATATCCTTAGCCAGCACATTATGACTTCTATGCATACAAGCATAAGCCAGATAGGCATGACATTCGGAGTCCATTAAATGACGAGCTTGCAAAGTCGAAATAAAACAATGTGGCTCATTCCGCACCACGCCTTGGAAATAGAACGGTTCACATCCTGAAATGGCGAAGTGAACTTGCTTATGAAAGCAATCCACACTGGCATGATAGCTCGCCAGCCAATCCATGCCCAAGATCATATCAAAATCATGTATCTACAACAAAATCAGATCCACTATGAACTGTAGCCTATTAATCCAGACTTCACACATCGGATACAAGATATCCGTAATCATTGACGATCCCAAGGGTATGGAAACAACCAAAATATGATCAAATATTCTCAGAGGGGACAACAACTTACTTGCAAATCTCGAAGATACAAAGGAATGGGTTAAACCTGAATCTAGAAGAATATGCGCAAGAGTATTAAAAATGGCGATAGTACCTTCTACTACATTTGGCGATGCCTCTGCATCTCGGGCCGTAACTGCAAAAGCTTTTCCTGGAACAATATGCTTCTTCTCCACCGTCCCCCTATGAATGGGGCAATCCTTAATCTTTTCACGAAATATTGTTGTTGCTCAAATTCTTTCTCAAATATGAGAGCTCGGTCTAAAATCTCTCCATAATTACGCAACTTGTGTGTGACCAACTACTTCCTAATATCATCCCTTAGCTCTGATTGAAACTTCTTGGCTTTTCTGGTCGGGTCATCAACTATATGTGAGTCATATCGGGACAACTCCGTAAATTTTACTGCATACTCCGCTACGGTCCGATTCCCTTGCCATTGCCGCGAGAACTCGTCTTCCTTCTGTTCTCGCAAACTGGTCAAAAAATACTTCTCAAATAATTTCTCCTTGAACATCTCCCAAGTGATCTGGTCCTCATCGACTCCCAAGGCTTTCTTCTGAACCGACTACCGGTGGTTAACTTAACCCTCCAACTTGTACGATGCAAAAGTCACATTGTCTTCTTTCGAGTAGCGAATAATAGTGAAGATCTTCTTAATTCTTTTGATCCACGTCTCCGCTTTGGCTGGGTCTAGATCTCCCAAAAACTCTAGGGCCTTCTTATTATTGAATCAATCATAGACCGTAACTCTCAGATTTACTAGAGCTGGAGTTAGAGCAGGGACTAGGGCTGGCTTAGGTTGGTGATGTCCATAAGCCATCAGCTACATAATATCGGCCATCCTTTTCATAATATTAAGGTATTCCTCTTTTCGGTTTGGACGAGAATCGGCTCCAGAGCTTCTCCCTCGAACTGGCATTCTAAATTCCCATAATCATATATTAACAATAAAATTAGGTTTTCACACCAAACTTAGTGAAACTACCTAAACAGGGAATTCGACCTATACTTCGGGTCAAATTAAATTAACCTATCCCTCAACTATGGTCAATCAATTCAAATCCTAAGGCATCTCTCAAACCACTTTCTTTGAAACCAACTATGACGTACCATATTTTTAAACCAAAATCTGGTAGAATTCTGACTCTAATACGGACATTAGACTAATACAAAACTTATACAAAATGCTGTACAACATACATATGTATCCACAAAATATAAACATAGGTTCTAAAAAGCCACAATATATTTGCGGCTCCAACATCATGTCTCCAGACATTATGTCAGAACAGAGAGATACCACTAATCCCTAAAAATACTCATCACAAAAACCTGTAGAAGTATTTCATAATCCAATATACCATATTCCAGCTAAAGCATGTGACAACTATAATAAATTACAAAAGAACAAAATATATGTATATAATCCTCCTAATCCCAAAATAATCATCATCTATACCAAAATACAAAATATAATTCTTCAAAATACAACATATAATATCCAAAGTCCTAAACTAGGCATTGATCCTTTAGTCCTCATCAAGCATGAACTCATGTTGGCCATCTGAGGGGGGTAATAAAACAATAAGGAGTGAGCAAATTACTCAATAATACATATATATAACAAGGAATATACAAATTTCATAATTCAAATCATAATAATGCATATATGAATGAATAGAGATGTATAAGAGATCATAAAACATGAATTAGAAAAGAATACTTTCATAATATCTTTTAATTTCCTTTAGTCCTTCTTATAATTCTTTATTCATCCAATTATACTAAAAACTCATTTCATTTAAGGATTAGGATCAGTAGGCCTTACTGATTAAAAGAGTGATCGATCGTAGTCTGGATTATATTTGCTTCTACACAATTAAAAGTCATCTCATCCTATTCCAGATCCAGAGGCGAACCGTCTTTACATAATTTATATATATATATACGGGGCCTTATCCACACGCGGCCCCTTAGTAGATAATAATCTTTTACTATAATATACTACGATATGTCAAAATATACTATATCATAAATATTTCTCTGTCCAAGTTCTTAATTTCTTTTTTTTAGAAAATTCTGCTCTTAAATCCATAAATCCTTCATTCTCACTCTTCTAGAGAATATTTCATAAGTCCTTTACTTAATTACAGAGTATCCCTCATTGATCTTTTTTTCATAAAGCTTGTACAGATACATTTTTATGTCCTTGTGAGTTTGAGTTCTCACATGATCTTAATTGCATGTATAAATACTTGAGGGCTTAAAGGAATTAGA
>JAOVVI020000387.1:0-33104 GCA_028571085.2 Nepenthes alata
CCCCCACTTGGCAGCCTCAAATGTGATGGACGTCAGATAGTAGCCTTGGATGGAGAAGTTTGCCTCCTCAGAACGAATATTGGTGACCAGCTTTTCAGCTTCCGTGACGTCCTTGGCCGACGGCCTCTCGGAGAAGAAGGTGGAAATCGGCCCCCACAAGCGGGAAAGCTCTGAATCAGTTAGCTCTTGCAAAAAGAAGAAACGATCCTTCCAGCCTTCACGGAGTTAGGATTGGTGCCGCGGAAACAAAAGCCCGTCTTGGGTGATATCGACACCCAGTCTTCCGACTCCGTGAAGCGAAAAATTAGCCTGGCGGCCTTGCCATCGAAAGAGGTATAGTGGAGAAAGGCAAAGATGCACAAGGTTACCAGGTATCGCACCGCGTTCGGATTGAGCCTCGCCATGGGAACTCCCAACGCCTCAACTAGCGAGTACAGCGTGCATGGCGTAGCATAGCGAAGCCCCCCTCTCAGATGGTGCTCGTAAACTGAAATATATCCCACTGGGGGGCATTGGCCCTATCCAAAACGTTAGGAGCACGGTAACCCCAATCGCTAGGGATACCATAATCAACCATGAGGGCAGCGATGGCACTTGCCGTTAGAACGGACCTCATGTTGTGGACGCCATGGCGCCTCACCCTAACCACCTGTGAAGACGAAAGCCCTCTTTCCTTTTCGTCCTGCCTCTCTTAATGCGGGATAACAGCAAAGGACTTTCAGCAAGGGACAGAGAAACCGTTCCTGTCAATTTAAATAAACGACGGAAGGCCAACAGGTGGGAGGCCAAGCGACGCCCACCGTAGATGATCGGGCCACGTGTCACCTCCGGAATGCATCGCAAAGCACTTAGCCACCCGTAATCATGGCCAGGCACCAGACTGACAGGCGCGTCACCTCAGCCGTCTGACAGCGGTTCACGCTATCATTTCCGCATTAAATGCGGGCTTACGATAACGGAACCCATTACAGAAGTATACGGGTGTGTAAAGCAAAGGACAAAGATTTCGAGACAATGACTATGGAAGACAAAACAACAGATTTCATTGAAAGACTTTGTTACAGATCTAGCGAAAAAAAATGTACAAAGACAATACAACGACTCGCCATGGCTGCGACCGACTAGCGCCGAGCACGGTCCGTGGAGGAGCTCAGGGATGGGTAATCATCCAGCTGAGCCCGCGTCCTGGCACTGGCATTGTGAGAGTCCGGGATGCCAATGCGAAAATCTGGGTCCTCCAGCAAGGCAAGCCTTCGGCAGAGGCGGATCTCGTCCTGGAAGTTCCTCTCAAAGGGAGGGCTGACCTCCCCCGGCAGAAAGCTTGACCTTAGTTCCGTGCGCAGCTGCACAGTCTCCTCCCTGAGCCTTCATCGCAACTCCTCGTTCTCTCCTTCGAGAGCCAGGATCCGGACTTGGGTAGTAACGTTGGCGTTGGTGAGCCGAATGGCCCTGCCCTCAGACTCAGCCGATGCTTCTTCAAAATGTATGAGTCGGGCACCTATCCTCTCAATTCCAGCAACTGCAGCGTGCATGCGGGCCTCAGCTCTCCTGAGCCTCCAGATGAGCTGCGGATACAAAAGGTCCTCTATCTCAGGAGAGCGCTCTCGAGACGGGCCCGCTCTCGCTGCCCTCTCAAAGCCTGGAGAAACTTGCAGAAGATCGGCAAGGCCTACAACGGTAGTATCAGAACGATCACCTCCCGAGACATCAGGCGCCGAAGCACCAGGGACGTCGGAGCTGGGCTCCGACTAGCTGGAAGAATGCTCAGAATCGGATGTCGTATCCTCCATTGATATCGTGTCAAAATCTGTGTCAGAATCTGCTCAAACAAGAATAAGAGGTTGCCAAGAGAGCAATTGTCTGGAAAGGGTGAAATCGTGAGAAGTATCGATTCGTTTAAATAAGGAAGTTTCCCTCGAAAACGGCAGCGTGGTAAGGCCAAAGGATGTCAGCCACAGGCCAACGGGGAACCGTTGCGTGTCGAATCCCTGAAGGCTCGCACCTTTCCGAGATATGACAGACTGACGCTACTCCTTCTGACCACGCGCGCATTAAATGCGCCGTATGGCCAGATGACGTGACCGCCAGCGGCAACCATCCATCTCCCCCAAGGCAGAACACGGATCAACGGGGAAAGATACATGGGAAGACATTCACAACAAACGAAAAAGAGTGATGGAAAATTGGATACTTCTTTTATTCAGATCAGACTTCTCTTACAAAGTATAAGCTTTACAGCGACAAAAAGTACAAGAAAGATGAAGAAGGACGACGGTGCGAGGCCCCGGCTCCCTGACGACAGCCCCTGACGAGCCTGGAGAACACGATCTACGTGCAATTGCCATAACCGGCAGAAGCTGAAGATTCTGCAAGGTGTGCCGAAGAGGCTGAAAGGGGGGCACCAACCTAGATGAAGCCTGCCAAAGCACGCTCCACCGGAGCGGGATCAGCACCGACGCCGGAGGCACTAGAGAAAGCAATTAAGAGCCCTACTATTCTCTTAGCCAACCTCCGACGTCCGCCCCTCCTCCCAGGGTCGACGACCAAACCCTCCTAGTGGGTGAACATGGGCGCTGCTCTCTACCTACGGAAAACACGCATGTAGAGGCACCGCTACGGTCCCACTATGCTTCAGGTGAGTCGCCCCCCGGGAGGAAGCACGCGACTATAGCAGAATGGCTGGACCACGCTGGTTAGTATGGGAAGCAAGCTGCGCTGCAAAGGTTAGGGCTGCTTTCATCAAGAGCTTCGAACGTCCAGCTAGTCCATCCAACTCCTTCTCGAATCTCCCCTAAGGGCGGGACAAGCGAAGGTCCTCTCATCGCTTCTTCCAAAGGTGATCAGTAGGTATGCTCCGATCACGGGGGAGTCCTCCTATTTATAGGGCAGATGAGCCTTCCTCTCTCTCCCTTGTCCGACGCAGAGCAACAATCGAGGAACGTCCTTCACAAAAGAGGGAAAGACCCTCAGTAGATGATACCTTTGGCGTGCAAATCTTGCTGACCAACACATTGTGTCACGTCGATGGTAGAAAAGCCTGCGCAGTCGCTTGGGAAAGGCGGAGTCCGGATAACGACAAATGGTGATGCATCTCAGAGAAAACCGATGGGCTGAAGAGCGGACCCAAGATCCATGCTCCGCCCGACTGATAGCCGGCCCAAGCATGGGGGGCTAGTGTTGGGTCCCGTGTTAAGGCCCACGAACGATGAAGGCCCAACCCACTGTGCAGGGAATAAAAGCCCACGTGACGCCCAGCTGGTAGTAAAGGACAAAAGCTCTGCGGCGCATTAATGAGCTGCTAGAGGCACGGAACAAGCCAGCCAATAGGGGCATGGTCAACACTGTGCTAGCGGCTCAGACGACTGCTGACAGGCAGCCATCCAATCCCCTTTCAAGGGAAATCAGAGCGTGCACAGCAGCTCTGATAAGCCTGCCAACCACCAAAAGGCGACAAGAGAGATGACCGGCGCACAACGGTAACGACCAGCGGCCATAGAACCCTAGCAACGGGTACTCTCCAGCCCAGCATCCATAGAGAGGGAGATTATAAAAGCTCCCTCACCCCCTCTAAAAAGGGTGTCGATTGGTTCCAGATTGAAAAACAAAAGGAAAGGAGAAGAACACTCGATCACTTGGACTAGAAGTCTCTCGTGCTACCTCCCAACTCCCAAAAAGCGGATTCAAGAGGACCTGGGACCACCGAGTCCAAGGCGGATCCTCTTCACCACATCCGAATCCCCTCGTCTCATCAGGCAGCGGAAGTTAGCCACTCATAGCGGTGTACTAAGGAAGCCAGGCCTTCCATACATGCTCATTGCATTCCCACTCCAAACATAAGCATATTCACGCATCATCAACATACATCCTCACACTGCCTAGAGTGAATGTGACCTCACCGTTTATTACGGGAGCTTGCTGACTTGAGCGTCGGAGTGGCCGTGGTGGGAGAAATCCTGCCGGGTCCCTAATCTCTTGTTTGTTGTTTGTGTTGTGTAGGTTCCACGTTTTGAGATACGGAGACCAGACCCTTGCCTTGACGCTATCGCGTGTTGAGGAATCCGAAGGCTCCCTAATCCGTACAACAATCTCGTGGGCCAAGAGACGCAACAAATAATAATAATAATAATAATAATAATAATAATGCACGGTGGTTTTTGTCTGTAGTTATTCAATAAGAAATTAACATATAATTTTATCTTTAATGTCCTTGAATTTAGACCAACTATTTTTCATCTCTAACTTGCTACCTTATTTTGTAGATCTCTCATACTCGTGGCCTCTAGTTGTGGCCAAGGAACTTAGTTTTTGGAAACCACTATTAAAAATATATCTCACATGATAAGTGTTGGGTGCGGTATTGCGGGTCGGCCCAAAACTTGAAAGGTAGTAAAAAAGCTTCATCATGGTGGGAAAGATTTTGTTTTGGCGTGAGAAGTTCCTGTTGGCAGAAAAATTAGACAGGGCGTACAGTCCCCCTTGGATTGCAGTTTAGCTCCACCACCCCATTCATGGCGAAACAGAGGCTCAAGGCCCCTAAGACAAAACTCAAAGTTCCTGGTCGAAAAGAATCTCCAAGCCTTCACTAGATGCGCCCAGGGTCCCTATAAGCCCTTGGCTAGACCCTGCATCGTAGAGTTCTTCAAGAATCACGCAAAGCCGTGCCATTAATGAAACTTAGTAGAGCCCCCATTAACAGCGTTCAGAGCCTTCAACAGAACAAGGAGATCACCCACCAATGGCTTCTACCTCCTCTACCATCGTCTCCAGCGAAACGAGGCACGGGGCTCTCAACGGTGTCGCCTAGATGCTCTCCCCAAACAGAGTGTGGAGTTCCTTCAATGACGGCCAAGGTACTTGACAGAGCTCCCCCCCCAAAATAGAGCACAGAGCCTCTTGGCAGATCATGACACAAAGGCATGCTCCTCAAAGGATGCCCATCAGTCCTCCAAAACAGCTTAAAAGGGAATACCCGCACTCAGTAGAGCACAAATCCCTCACCATGGCGCGTAGTATGGAGCTCTCCCAAAATGACGTCCTACGGCTCTTAATTTCACAACCACTTTATTCAGCCCGCTTGGGCCAAATGGGCAATTCCATATTCAGCGGCCCACTAGCGTGACCCGGGTGGACGAGGCCCAACGGGCCCCACACTCATCCTGGCACATTTAGCTAAGGCCTTCGAATATCACCAAGGTTCGTGGATGTGTCGTCTCACCCCAAAAAAAGGCGCATCTCCATGCTGCCCCTGTGACGGACCGGCCACATTCCACCGCATGCGGCCGCCCATTGATCGAAACCGATCATATACTATGGTAAAAAGGGTGGACTTAAAATCTTTCTTTTCTTTTATATATATACTTTACATCACGTGCACAGGATCGCGTTAGGCCTAACTTCATGAGTTGGCGGCCAGGGGGTCGTGGATTCTCTCTTGACCGGCCAAGACGAGGTCGGTCGGACATGAAGGTCCCAAAAATAAACTGAGATGCCACTAGGATTCACAAATTACTCAAACCATAACAGCGTACGGAAGCATACTAATATTCATTAACTTTTAGCAACAGAGGTAATTTATAAATCTTTCCCCAAAATATCAAAAGCGAAAATGTCATTTTTACTTCGCTGCTCAAATTTCAGTCAGTTATCCTGCCTATCTAGTCCATTGGACCTCATTCTTTTTCGCCCGGCATAAGCTCGTCATAATCATCATCATCTGAAAAATAGAATGGGTGAGCTAGAGAGCCGAGTAAGGTACTCATGCATAAATCATGCATAGTCATGATCAGTGAGGCAAGCAGACAGAATGCAATATAGGCATATATACATGCAGTTTCATGAAACATGGCCGGAGTCGATGCAAATAGATTCCAAAGTCATTCTATGCAATTTGATTCCCAAAAACATGCTTATGTTTCCAAATTTATTTCCGTCAAAAATTGACTACATTTAAGGTCTGCAGCTCTCGACCGTCATATGGCTACATTTAAGGTCTGCAGCTCTCGACCCTCTGAATCACATAACGCTACATTTAAGGTCCGTAGTCATGACCAAATCAAACGGCTACATTTAAGGTCTGTAGCTACTCGACCATCGGCTACATTTAATGCCTGCAGCTACTCGGCCATCATATCTCAATAACGACTACATTTAAGGCCTGCAGCTACTCGGCCATCAAACACTTAGTTCCGCAAATCATGCTTTTTCGAGAATCAAAGTCGAATATGCAATTAATCGGACACCATAATGTCTTTCTTTTAATGTCTTAAAACAGGTGGTCATTTTCATCAAACTGTCGGAGGTCCTTTAACAAAAGCCGAAGATCTTTTTATCAAAAGGCTGGAGGTCATTTCATCAAAATTCGGAGGTCATTCTACACATGCAATAACCAGACACTTTAAAACATGATCATGGCCAAACTTCGTGCATTTAAGTAAAATATCCAAATAACAGACGATCAAAGCAGATTACCATAACATTACTTCACGATCAAAGTCAGGTATACTTGTATTTCAAACATGAGCTTTAAAAACAGGAAGTACACTTGCCTGAATTTCCTATCTTAGAGCCGGAGTGGAATTCTTTCCTCCAAAAAGCTTAGCCGGGAGCTTTCCCTTCACGTTTCCTTAAATTCTCTAGTTCTGTTTTTAAAGTCCTCTGGTCTGACACTAGTAGGTAAGACAGGTCAACCACTTGTACTTCTTTGCTTGTTCCCCTTGCCTTCATAGAAGGTTAGCGGGGTGATTGGGAGTAGGTTACCTACTCAGGTATAGTCATCCAGACCTTAATTAGTCATCCCTAATCAATCAGGCGGTCAACTCTTCCTTGGCTTCTCTGCATATTTTTCGGTCAACCCGTGGTTGACCGGACTCACTTCCCTTTTTCTATCGTAGCTCTCCTCTGAAATTGTCTCCTAAGGACGTCTCCGGAATCCGCGTTCATCTTCTCAGGCATCGTCTCCGGAAACCTCCTCAATGGTCTCCGGAAAACAAGGACTTAATTGTCTTCGGAATAGTTTCCGGAAAATAAGGCATCCGAAAGGTCTCCGGAAAAACTCCTAAACCGTCTCCAAAATCCTCGTTTATCATCTTCGGCATCATCTTCGAAAGCCTCTTCAATGGCCTCCGGAAACGGTCTCCGGAAACAAGGCCTCCGAAAAGGTCTCTGGAAACTCCTTAATTGTCTCCGGAATGGCCTCCGGAAGAACGTCTCCCTTCTCTGCCTCTGGAGATCAAGGTCTCTGGAACTCTAGCCTCTAAACTTCAACGTCTCCGGAGATCAAGGTCTCCAGAAACTTCACATATGGCCTCCAAAAATTTCCTCCAAAAGCCACTTCAGTCTCCAATCCTCAACATCTCCGGAGATCAAGGTCTCCAGAAACTTCACATGTTTCTTCTTACCTCTGGAGATCAAGATCTCCAAAAATTATGCCTATTGAAACTAGGTCAATGGTGTGTTGACTGGTGAGTTGGGTGATGGCCGGCCTTCATGGCTTTAACACTTCCGGCCTCCTACTTCCCTTCCGGTCAACGGGTGTTGACTTAATGAGCTTTCCTTCACATTTTCGGTCAACTAGTGTTTACCGATTACGTTTTCCCCTCACGTTCTGGTCAACGCTTGTTGACCAGATTAACTTTCTCACCATATGTTTCGATCAACTGTGTTGACCGGATTAATTTCCCTTCACCTCTTTGCCATTCTCTTGCCACAAAAGAATTTGGTCCTTATATTTTCGATGACAGAAGATCCCAAAAATTTGATACATTACAGTCCCTCAGCCAGATGTATCCTTGGAGTTTAGTCCTCCAACTAGTAAGTCACCCTTCAGCCAAGCGCATCCTCGAAGCTCGGTCCTCCACCTAGCGAGACGTCCCTCTGCCGGGCACATCCTCGGAGCTCGATCTTTCGCCTATTGAGCTGGTTCTTAGCCAAGTGCACTGTCAGAGCTCGATCCTCCACAGAATGAGATGCCCCTTAGTCAGTCACATCCTCGGAGCTAGATCCTCTGCCAAGTGATTTGCTCCTCAACCGGGCGCACCCTCGGAGTTCGGTCATTTGCCTACTGAGCCCCCTCAGTCGGGCACATTCTCGGAGCTTGATCCTCCGCCTTGTGAGCCACCCTTTAGTCGGGTACATCCACGGAGTTTAGACCTCTAAATACATCCCACTCACACTCCCCTCATAGTTGTATCTTCGCACTCTTGCAACATTTACCCCTAAACGTGCATCTTTTCGTTTATTGTAGAAAATATTTGACTAGAGCATTAGAGTGGCGATGATGGGATAACCTCTTGCCGCCCTCTGAAGTCTTGTTTGTAGTTTGTGTTGTGCAGATTTTAGGTTATCAGCGACGAAGATCGGACCTAATCCAGATAGATCCACGGCGAAAGATTGGAAGGCTCCATAATCTATACAACAATCAGAAACTTCGGACGCAACAATAAGATATTTAAATTATTAATTTATTGAATTGATTAAATAAAATATAATTCTATTAACTTATATATATATATATCAAATCAAAATTTTTTAAAAAATACATTCGTTCAAGGCATATCTTTTAATAGTAAGGAGATATTATGTTTCAATAGATATATCCTTTTAAGATATACCCGTTGAGTGAAAAGATATATTATATTTCAATAATTATATTTATTTAAGACAATCTTTTTGACAAAAGGATGGTCATTTTGGTAATTTGAGAATAGTCCTCTCTTCCTCTATAAAAATGATATGTCATAAAAGTGATATGTCTTTCGTTTTGAGTTATCGAACGAGTTAGGGTACCACTTGATCTTTCCTGGGGGTCGAGCTGAAATGGGTTTGGTCCTTGTTACCTCGAATTTGAATTCTGCGCAATTCAATTGACAAATAAGTGGTCAAAGGACGGTAGGACTCATTTTCTGATATATATCTTCCGACATTTAAATGAAAAATATTTCTCAAACGGATACAAAGATAGGAGAATATGTAAAAAATGATACACAGATGTATGCATTTGGAGGATTTAGTATATGCAAAGGATTGAGCTCCAATGACGTGCTTGATTGTAGAGCAGCTTTTCAAGTATACCTAGACGGGAGGGTGGCTTAGAGGAAGGAATTCCTACTTCGTAAAGTGGCTCTGGGACTATGAGTCACATCCTGTGGTCATTCCATCATTTCAAAATTTTTAATTTCTGGAAAAATTCCCTTCTCCCGATGGGGGGGGGAGCCTTTCCTTTTGTAGAGTGAGAGTGTGCATACTCGCTCACCATTGCTGGGGTGCTGTGATTGTTGTGGTGAGTAGCCGATAGCTTGACTCTACTGCCCTAGCCTGCTGAGTGCGCTTGGGTCATGGCCCTCTGATGGATTGCACTATACCAGACAATCAGGGGCGTAGCCACATGAAATTACCTGCTGAGTTGGGGTTGCTAAGACTTGTGCTACGGAGCTATGTTCGATGGGCAATTTTGAGGGCTCACATCTCGCTGGGTGGATTTGGGTCGCGTAATTTAGGTCTTAGGCTGTGAGAGATTTCTACTGGACTGTGGCTTTATGGGTGCTCCTTCTCTACATGCCTCATTCCGAGTCAGCCCATGGGTTGTTCGATCCATAAAAAAACGTCCATGATCATCATTTTGTGACGTATAAAATTTATATAATGTCTCTACAAATTAGAAGGAGAAGAGAGAGAAATTATTTCCCGATTATTCGAGACATGATCGATATCAAAGTGGCATGAGACAATTTGACATTAATGGATCCAGGTACGTAAATTATTTATATACATAATTGATTAGTGAAAAATTATAATAATAAATATCCCGTATATTAAATTTTTTATCCCAATTAAAAGGAAATTACATATTGATGCGTACCTGGATCCGACTTCGAACAGATTTGGATTCGTCTGGATTGTTTGAACCGGCTCCGTTCACTGAGTTTGAATCCTGCACACCACTAAAATGAACAAGAGGTCGGTGTGTCGGCGGAAGGTTGTCCTACCAAAAATACTCCGACGCTCAAGTCAGTAAAGTCTTCTAAATCTGGGAAGGTAAACTGAAAAGTAAGAGATAGAAAGTATGAGTTGGTCGGTCGGGAGCGCTGGCTCGATGAGAACGTGAGCTATCGCTTCCTACTCACAGAGAGCGTGAGGAAGTGAAGTTTTGAAAGCGTGGAAGCTTCCGGGAATGACTCTCGGGAAGCTGAATAGGTCTCCAGGAAGCTGGAAGGCTTTGATGGGATCAGAGGACGAACGCCTGGGTAGAGTGGAAGGGACGATGAGCTTCTGTCCAATACTCTGTAAGCGTTCGTGGGCCTTGTTTGAGTAAGAGCTTGCCTTGTGTGAAGCAGAGCTTGTACTAGTAAGCCTTTTTTGTAAGTAAGCTGGTGTACGTAAGAGATTGTCTATAAGTCAGAACTTATCTGTGTACGTAAGAGTTTGCATATAAGCGAGAGCTCGTTCCCTGAATGAGAATTCTAGGGTTTACATAATGGTTGGCAGGGTGATCTTCCTTGGTTGGAAAGCGTGATCCCCTACGTTACTCTGGTCGGCCTCCCTTCCTCAGACGGCACCAGTTGCCAAACTGGCTGAGAAAACTTCCTTCCACAGCGGTCAGCAGCTTTCCAAATTGCTTACCTTCCTTCCGTGTATTTTACCGTTGGAGAGCCCCAATTGGCAAGAGATTGGAAAAATCGGGCACCTTCCTTACGGGAAGGGCGCTGATTTTGTCAATGTCCACTTTGGATGCCGGTCGAGATCGTGAGAGATGCTGGAAAGACCGTTGCTGGCCGTCTTATGGATCATGGGCTCAAGTGGGCCAGGCCCGTAAAAAGCCATTGCTAGGCCTGCCGCTACTGTACATCCGGTCAATGCTTGAGTTGACCGTCTGTACGCAAGTTTGTCACCTGCTGAGGTCTGGACGGTCAACGCTGGCGTTGACCATCTTGGGCCGTTCAGGATTTGGGTCTGCGTCTTTTGTTGGGCTGTTTTTGAGTTGACCGTCCAGCAGGCCGTTTTGGGCCTCCGTTGACCTTGGGCCAGCCCATTTTCGATATACCCATCGCAAATAATATTGGATAAAGATTCTAATTAGCATATGCTTTTCAATTATATCGTTTAATTGATTATTATAATGTATATAATATAATAATAAAATATTCATTAATTTTATATATTCTGTTTTCCCGTTCAAGAAAATTGAACAGGGGTGTAAAACTGTCAAGCGTTAAACTAGATGAAATTAGATACAGTAACACCACACAATACACTGTCTTCATTCATGGCGTCAAGCGCCTGTCGCCATCTGCCGCCACCCTGCTGTTGTCCATAATCCCTCATTCATGTCATCCATGCTCAGGCGTTAAATGCCTGCCACCGTTGATGGCCGTATTTGTTTTTTTAAGCTATTGTCTGCTGTAATAAACAAAAAAAATCGTTCATGCAAAACAGCAGCGGCAGATTTAATGGCGGAAAAATTGTATGTCCAGCGTCAATTTGTTTGCTGCCGTTTTCAATTACTTTCCACCGAACCCATCGTTGGCCGCCCAAGATACGGCTCTTTTCCATTGAATCCACCACCGTTTTGTTGCCGGGCGATATGAATACTTGCCGGATTGGGCGCCAAAACTTACGCTGAAGCGTTACTGGTTGCCGACGGACGCAATCGATCCATTGTTTGCCTAATGGGCACCGATTGAAACCGATGAATGGCGGTTGGCGGCGATAGTGGGAGAGGCGACGATTGTTCGCACTTATGGAGGCCGATGGAAGGAGAAAATGGAGGAAAGAGAGGCACCGATTGTCTGAAGTTGGGAGATCGGGAGGAAAGAGGTAAGGAGGAAGGGAAAGAAACAGAGAGCGGAAAGTGAAATAATATAATATAATATAATATATTATTTGTATTATCATATTTATTGTTGCGTCCTTGATCCGCATTGCTGATAAATTAAGGTGACATTTGGTCTTCGGGTCAAATTGAAAAGGGTTTGGTCTCCGTACTCCGTAGCCTAGATCCTGAACATCGCAATTCAAAAATAAGAGGTCAAATAATTGACAGAATTCACTTCCCGATATATATTTTCCGAAATTCAAATCAGTAATCTTCCTCACATGGTGAAAGAGGTAGGGATAAGGGTATGAATGATAATGTAATAAAGTGGGTTTTTGAGTTTGACTCAGACGTTGTATTCGACTTGGAGTGGTTTCGATATTGAGGGGGCAAGAATCGCGAACGAATTCTTTGGAGGCTTTGCGAGTAGAGAGCAGTCTTTTGAGAGCTCTTGGAAGAAGCATTTGCGGGTTAGTGTTAGCGTAAATATGGGTGTGTCCTTGGAGTCTGCCTCAAGGGTCTTTGATAACCTTTGAGCTAGCTTAACCTTACTTGGGTGCCAACGTTGGCTACCAGCTAGCTTGTGCATATTTGGTGGCTGTTTCAGTGGTTGTACTTGACTTGGAGCAGTTTCGATATTGAGGGGGCAAGAATTGCAAACGAATTCTTCGGAGGCTCTGCGAGTTGAGAGTGGTCTTTTGAGAGCTCTTAAAAGTAGTGTTTGCGGGTTAGTGTTAGCATAAATATGGGCGTGTCCTCGGATTCTGCCTCAAGGGTCTTTGATAGCTTTTGAGCCAGCTCAACTCTGCTTGGTGCCAAGGCTAGCTACCAGCTGGTTTGTGCAGATTTGGTGGTTGGCAAGGGAATTGCGGGCGCCGATTAAGGCAACCATGATCAATAAAGGAAATTTCTTCCCTCTTTGAGGAGACACTGTCTATGGTTGATATTAGGGTTGCCATTATGAAAGATCTGCTTAGTTGAGAGTTACCATTCTTGGAGGAATCGTGATCAGGGGTAATATTTGGGGCGTTTGTTGGTTAAGGAAAGTGATCTTCAGCGTGTGGAGAGAGCATGTGGGTTGCCCGAATTGGGCTATAGCTGGCTTGGGCTGTCCGGCCAGATGGGGCACTGTTCGGGTCAACGAAAGCATTGACCGGCCCTAGGCCTATGAGTCAGATGCCTTCTGGGTCTGCTGTTGAGCCCGTAGATCTGTGTACTGGGCCAACCCATTTTTATCATCCCCATAAAAAATAATCCATCATTACACATATCTCCTTGGTAGAGAGGCGGCTTTATTTCTATATTAGAAGACTTAGATATAAATTTCTGTAAATTATAACTTTCTTAGAAAAAAAAAAGATACATTTTAGTAGTCAGTCTTATTCTATACTGCCTTATTTTTAAAACATAAACTCAAAAAAATTATTTCCACCTACAAATAAAAGTTTCCATCTTTATTATATCAAATATAGAACAATGAGAGAGAGAGAGATTTTTTCCCCCGTGCCATTCCCTTCTACAGTTGCGTCGTCTTGAAGGAAGGGCCAACGCAAAGAGAAAGTCATCAATCCATCGCCATTAAATGACCTTCGCTGTTTCCAAACCAGAAATTTAATGCAGCAGCTCGAAATCCCACCAACCCTTCTCTCCCCAAATTCAAAAATCTCTCTCTCTCTCTTATTTCTTCGGCTCGTTCTCTCTCTTCCAGGCATAAAACTATGAATCGCCACTTCCTCCGTTCTTCCCGATGTCCACTCCCACTACTTTTGCCACCTCTTCTCCCACCACCCCAGCTGCCGACTCCTTGGCCACCAACAACTTCCCTCAAAGTCTTTCCAGCCTCGGCCTCGGCTATGCCATCGCCATCGCGTTCGGCGTCCTCGTCCTTATCTCCACCATCATCCTATCCTCCTATCTGTGCTGCCGTCGTTCTCATTCCTACCACCGCCACCAATCCCCACCACGGCACCCATCCGCTTCCGACGGCGGCATAATCCTCCCCCGCATCGTGTTCGTCGCCGAAGACGACAACGACGACGACGAAAACAGAAATGGAGCCTCTGGGCTCGACCAGTCCGTCATAAATTCGTACCCGAAGTTTCCTTACACGAAAACCAAATCTGAGATGGATAAAAGTTCGGACAAAAACAATTCAATGTGCTCGATTTGTCTGTGTGACTATAAAGAAGCAGAGATGTTAAGGATGATGCCTGACTGTAAGCATTTCTTTCATTTGTGCTGCCTTGATGCTTGGCTTAGGCTTAATGGGTCGTGCCCTGTTTGCCGGAATTCGCCGCTTCCAACGCCCCTCTCCACGCCATTGGCGGAGGTCGTGCCTTTGTCTCACTACCCGGATAACCGGAGGAGGTCGTAGATTCGTACTTTTTTAGTAGGGTTTGTCATGTTTGGGTTCTAGATATGCTTTAATACAAACTCCTAAATTTTGCTTGTTTCATTAAGATTTTTTTCTTTTTTAAAAAAATTGTCCTTCTGCCAGTTTCGTTGCTTTGTAGAAGAGATTGTAATCATAATAGTATACTTTATATTTTAAATTCATGAAAATAGTTTGAGTGTTGAGTTTCAGATCAACTGAGTCACATGTTACTGTAAATTGGTTCAAGTGCAACGATTCCTGCCACACTTCTGCCATTTAAACATGGTTTATATATTAGTATATCTTCATTTTCAACCAACTCTATTTAATAAGATACAGAATTTTATTATTATAGTTGTTGTTTTGACTTTATATCCACATATATTATCACAATATTTGCTAACATATACACAGTGCCCAAATTTGTTATCTGAATGTACTCTCTAACATATACCTATTGTGTTGCAGTATTTATCAATTGCATTACAGGATTGATATATTACATTAAGGTATAATGTTACTCACTAAAAATAGTCTCTCTAGACATCTATCCTAACGTAGCTTTGCCCCCTCTATCAGTCTACTTAGCAAGGCAAACTGAGTGGCTAACCTGCCAAAAGAAGAAAATGAAAAAGAAAAAGAAAAAGGGTTAAAGAGAAATGAGGGTTTAGATTTCTTGGTGGCTTTGCAGCAAAAAGTGCTTGTAATGGTCACAGAAATTTCAAGATTTGTCGGTCATCGTCATAACAACTTTATTGTATAAATGAAGCTTTCTTGAACGGGATAATTACCCAGTTCATGAATAATATGTGATTTCATAAAGTCTTTTATCATATGGAGCCTAGGAATATTGAGACCTTGTCCGGATCAAAGAACGGTCAGATGATTTTAAATAATAATCAGTTGACATAACATAGCAGTAAAAATTAAAAATCATACAAAAATACTTATTATGATTCCGGCATCTGTATTTTTTTTGAATTCAATAGCAAAATTATGGTCGATTTTTGTATCAATGTTTGACTTTAGAATATTTAATGTTCTTTCATAGAGCTAGAGAGAGGAGTAAAGTAAGTGTTAAACTTGAAGCTTTAAACTTTTGACTCCTAGGCTTTGCCTAAAGAAATTTCAGAAATTCTAAGTTATAGAGTTTTATTAAGAGAATATTATTTATTTAGAGAAAAAATAACTTAGGATGATACATCCACACTTACCATCATCGACTTGGGACCCATCTTGGTCAACTTCACTCCTTAGAAACGATGAATTAGGGCATGAATCATGCCTTCTCAATAGTCTCGTTTCCTTCACCATAACAAGAGACCCTGCAACTATTTTAAAGCTTCCCTGCAGCTAAGCTCACATCTTACTTAAAGCATACGGTTCACATCGGAGATATATATATATTTTTTATGGTGATTCTTTATCTTTCTAGTTTGTTTAGTATTAAAATTGACTTAAATATTGAAAGGGTTCTAAGAAAAATTTCCTAGCCCCTTTTAAGTTCTATCTTTAACATCGTGTGTTGAAATTCTGATTTCTAAATACACAACTTGCTAAACAGAACCCCCCCCTGCTGCCATTCCACCGGTGAAGTTCACATGGGATCCACTTGTCCATTATCAACTTGGGTGATGTTATGATTTTCTTAGTTAAAAAGCTTTTATATTTATCTAATAATTAAGATTATAAAATTAGATAGATAAATATTAGAGATTAAGTTAAATAATTTAAATAAATAATTATTTATTTATTTATTTTGATTATTAGGTAAATATATGAGCCCTAATTTAAAAAATTATGACAGTTGTTTATCAACTTAAGGAATGAGGATGGATTCAAGCGGGGACTCATTAGGGTTTTGCTATTAAACCACTCGTTGGCGTCTTGGGACCCTCCTTGAGTAAAAGAAACATAGACATTTAAATAATGAAATTTATAGATCATTAGAACTATTAACAATAAATAATTTTTGGTGGCACTAGTTCTTTAAAGTTTTGATATTTTCATATCTATAAAATATAAGAACAATTAATTCTAAAAATTTTCTTCAAGATGAACATTTCTTACCCACGGTTGATTAGTCAGAATTAGAGATTTGTTCATATAAAAAAATCTTATTAGAACGATTCAATTATAATTTTAAATTAGAAATACTTTGGCATAAGATAAACTTTGTAAATTTAATATTATATCCAATGAATCGAAGATGTTCAACGCCTCACAAATAAGCAATAGATAGATAATAAATCATTATGTATTTTTTAAAGCATACTATATGCATGATTCTTGTAAAATTTAGCAGAATAATACCCAATGGTGCCGTTGATTTTGTAGTACCCATCGAATTTAAAAAATAAATCTCCTCACCACCTTCCCCATCTCTCTATTTTTTATCAGCTACTAAAAGTCAATCATAAGATTTAAATCCAAAGTCTATGTATCTTTTAACAATTGACTTGTAATACGAAATAAAGGCCATGAAATCAAATTTGAGGGCTGAAACAATGAAAGCAAGTTTCAATCCTCGAAATTACATCCACCACCAAAATTATTGGTAGTGTTCAGCGGCAGTGCAAGGAAGAAGATTACAAGCAGTGGTGCTAGCTATTTCTTCTTATCTGATGACAACTATCCTCATTCAAAGTTTCAATCAAATTATACCATATACATATATCTTCTTTAGGAGATAAAGCTGGAATGAAGTTTATATTATATATAATCAAACGGCCAACTAGCTAGAGTGAGTCAAAGTGGAGTATGATATTAGGGTAAAAATAGGCTGATTTATGCCGTTCCCAAATGAAAAAAACTATCTTATTACCGCAAGCGGTTGACAAGCAAGCTTAAAGTTCGGCTTGTCGCGCCTAACGTTTGACATTTCAAAAAACCTTAATAAATAACCAAGTCTGAGGAACGACTGGGGAAGCAACTTGATCTTCAATATTCCTGAAAAAAAAGGACAGTCACCACCATGAAATCACTCCCTTCCTAGTTCCCTGTTATATGTACTGATCATTTTCACTTCTACCAGCAAAGTTTCTGCCTTACTTTGGGATTTCTCCGCCATTTTTGAACTTCACAGAATTCGCCCTGGCGATCAGAGATGAAAAAGACAAACGTGTTGTCGCACATAAAATCGTGGAAAGGAGTTCATACGTCCATATTCGTATTAGGTTCTTTAGCTGTTCTTATCGGCACTGTCGCCACCTTCTCCAAATTCTACACTCTCAGATCCCTTCTTACTTCTGATTCCTTCTGCAGCTATTTCAACCATGAAACCCGCGTGAAAATCACGGTTGAAACTGTCGTGAGAAAAATTCAGAAAGAAATGGAAGAGATGAGAGATTTCCCAACGGAATCAGCATCAAGTGCTTCGCTGTCGTTGGTGTTGAGATACGGTGCATTTCTAGCAGATATAGTGGGCCTTCTTGAATCGGTGCAGGCTAACCCAGATGAGATCAGAGACATTCATCACCCCTTATCGATGCCAAAGCAACGATCCGACGAGCCAGCCGACTTCTTCCTGGTCGAAGAGATCAGAAAGTACGTCAAGATCAAACCCAACAGATTAAAGAAACAGAACTTCATGGGAGCTAATGGAACCTTCACAAGCATTGGGCACGCTTGCTTTGCCATGAAAGAAGAGCTAGAGAAGTACATGGACTACGACATTGGAGAGGTATGCAACGACGACTGGAAGCTAGCGCAGTGGCTCATGATCCACGGCTGTGATCCTTTACCGAGAAGGCGTTGCTTCTCGAGGGCCCCACAGTGGTACACGAAGCCGTATCCGATCGACGAGTCAATGTGGAAGCTCCCGGAAGACAAGAATGTCCGATGGAGTCAATACAGATGCAAGAGCTTCAAATGCTTGGCTGCCAATGCCACTGGAAAAGGCTTCTTCAAATGTGCAGATTGCTTCAATCTAACCCACCATGAAATGCCCAGATGGATCAGACCCGTTTACATCTACCCAGGTTCAAACCTAACTGCGGATTTTCTCATACCCGAAGTGCTGGATATAAAACCAGGCGAGATCCGGATCGGGCTAGATTTCAGCACAAGCACCGGGACTTTTGCGGCTAGGATGAGGGAGTTCAATGTCACTATAGTCACGGCCACTATCAATCTCGGTGCACCCTTCAGTGAGTCGATCGCGCTCAGGGGATTGGTCCCACTCTACCTGACCATAAATCAACGGCTCCCATTCTTCGACAACACTTTGGACTTGATCCACACAACGAGGTTTCTCGACGGGTGGATTGATTTTGTGCTGCTGGACTTTGTGTTGTATGATTGGGACAGGGTGTTGAGGCCTGGGGGATTGCTTTGGATTGACAGCTTCTTCTGTTTGAAGGAAGATTTGGATGACTATTTGGAGGCATTTAAGCAGATAAGGTATAAGAGGCATAAGTGGATTGTGGTACCAAAGTTGGATAAAGATGACAGAGAGGTTTTCTTTTCAGCTGTCTTAGAAAAGCCTTCAAGGCCTTTCTGAATCCGTAATGCTCTAAGAAAATGCTTGTGTTTCTGTCTTTTTTGTGGCCAAAATTCTAAAGGCATCAGACTAAACATATTATACAGATCAAGTGTTATCATGTGAAAAAAGCGATGATTTGATTGTTTATTTGAGGATAAACCGCTGTCGTTTGATTATTTTGAAAAAGTAAAACATTAATTAAAAATAATAATTATTAAATAAATTAATTTTCAAATCGACGTTTATAATAGACATAATCTCCTTCTTTTCTAAAAAAAAAAAAAGAGGATCTGCATGAGTTTATTACCGAAATTTGCCAAAGATATAGGTTTTTTTTCATATAATAAAATAATTTTCTGCTATTTAGACGCTTTATAATAAAATTAAAACAGTTAACAATAAAATTTATCTATCATTTTTTCATATCATCTATCTTATTAGTCATATAAAATGGGTTTTGAGTAACTAGCCTAAAATAAGCCAGATAATCATGATTTTATAAAAAAATCATAACAATCAATTATACAATATACACATAATCTGATACAAAATCACCTATTTGAGTTAAAATAGAATTTCATATTTATGTTCTTTTAGACTTTCACTTAATGATTAGATCTGCAACATTACTTAATGGTTTAAGATTCAGATAAAAAAAATCATATAGTAACTAAGGTCAAAAGAAGCTAGTTAGGTAGTTCATATGAGCTTATGAATCTATTTAGCTTATTCATGAGTATTAAATAAGGTTTATTTTATGGGGTTGACTTGAATTTAATTGAGCCCAATTAAAAATAAATTAAAATATTTTATTTTTTTAAATTGAAGCTTAAATTCGGGGTAATATTGGAGAAATAATTAAAAGGTTTTAAATAGATTAGCAAAATATTAACCAATAATGTAAATTTGCTCTTTTTTTAATAACTTTGTAGCATATATGTGATTGTAAATGTAAAATTGTAATATTTATATATACTTAAAAAGTTATATATTTTTATTATTATTATTAATTATTTAAATATTTTTTTTGTTTTATTTTTGGACTATTCATCAAAATTAGCACATATACATATAATGTATTATATAATATATAATAAAAATATTCATTTAAATTTTCAGGTCCACAGCTTTACGCTACCTCTCAAAAGTAACCGTCCTCATTGGCCATCCAGCCATTCCGGTAGTGACACGTTGCAGATAATTCCGATTGGTCTGAGATTCCGTTTCTGCCGTCAACTTTGTTCGCCATGTGCCACCTTTCAACCGTCCACGTCAGAAAAGCTTATCAACGCCGTCAATTAACGCCGTCAATCTCGGTGGTGGTAGTACCGTCACCTGACGCTCTCAGTCAGTCTCCGGTCTACCATCTCTCTTCTTTTTGAATTTTTGGTCGAAGGGCCATGATTTCGTCTGTGGTAACCCTTTAACGGTAACCGTTATAAAGTCTGCTCCATTAAAATCTCCCCCGAAGTTCTTTCAGCTCAGCTTCGTCCTTCACTGCTCACATTCACTCTTTCCGTCTCCTTTGATTGTTGGGGTTCTCTCAAGGGTTTTTTCTAGCGTGGGAAAGATATGGTGGAGAACAATGAGACTACGGGTTCGTTGGGAAGTGAACCGTTGATGGAAAAGATCGCCGAAAAGCTTCACCGTAACGATTCTTCGTCGTCGTCGTCTGATTCCGAGACCGAGAAAACGACGTCGGAGGCTTCTACTGTTACTGCTAAGACTTATCGCCTCTTTGGGAGGGAGAAGCCCATTCACCAGGTTCTCGGCGGCGGAAAACGTACGCTGCATCTATAAATCTCTCTCTCTCTCTCTATTCTATCTTATTAGTTTAGCATCAAGTTGTGTAATTTTGAGTATTGGATTTATTCATGGATTGGTATCGGTTGATCAACAATTTTGTCACTCCCATGCCCTAGGAATCATTCTCCGGGGAATTTAATTCTTGGTTTTGTAATAACTCACCAAATGATTTAACAATCTGAGTTAACCCAAGCAAGGTGGCCTTTTTGTTTCACTATATAAGTTATATATCCTTCTCTTTTGTGCTATTGATAACTAGGATCTATTTGGAAGTTTGTCTAATTTCTCGATATATTGGCTTGTTCGATGTGTGTACTGTGACTTTTTTGTTTCCTTGAAGGTACTTGATGTTCCTGGTGATTTATAAGCAATTGGTAAAAATAACATTTTAAATGTATCTTAACATTTTAACTTAATTTGTCATTCTGAGATTTATGATAATACATATTTAAAGATTATATTTTCTAAGATACTATTTATTTTACTCTCCTTAATTTTTGCTGCAAATTGTAACTTCTAATGCCGAAAATGAATCATCCCCCCCCCCTCCTCCCAAACAAAAAGAAACAGAGAATATGAGTTCTTGCTGAAAGGGAAAAAAGACTCAATTCCTTTTTTGTTGTTTTGCTTTTCTGGTTTGATCTTGTTCTCTGTTCCTTTCTCAGAATTCGAATCATAATTTGATGCAGCTGCTGATTTGTTATTGTGGAGGAACAAGAAGGTGTCTGGCAGTGTGCTGGGAGCAGCTACTATAATCTGGGTTCTTTTCGAGTTACTTGAATACCACCTCCTCACTCTAATTTGTCACATCTTAATTTTCTCTGTCGCAATCATCTTCTTATGGTCAAATGCCAGTAGCTTTATGAACAAGTGAGTTTTTGGGTCCATCCCCTGTTTCCCTTTGCCCCCTTCATTGTCTCTGTTAGTATTTGATTGAACTTAAAAAGGGTTCCAATTCTCAGGTCGCCGCCTCCCATTCCAAAAGTTCAACTCCCTGAGGAACCATTACTTGAATTCGCGTCTGCCCTGAGGTTCGAGATCAATCGAGGTTTTGCCGCCTTGCGTGAAATTGCTTCGGGCAGAGATCTTAAGAAGTTCCTCACTGTATGTACCGCTTCCTCTATATATTTTTATGATTTCAGCCATCTAACTTCACCGTAGAAAGTACGAATGATGATTAGAATTAGAAAGATCATATTTCATTCCACACTTGAATTATACGGTGCGGATTGCATATCTTGAATTTGCAATTGCTGGATTACTGCTCCCTCAACACATTAGCAGTTATCTTATCGTGTGCCTATTGAACATTATTGTTCAAAGACTGGGTTATATATCATGTTATTAGAGCTTTGATTAGAATTGACTGGTACATACAGGTGATAGCAGGCTTGTGGGTGTTGTCATTTGTGTGTAGCAGCTGGAATTTCTTGACCCTGTTTTACCTATGTGAGTGAAACCTTCTCTACCTTCCCGTTCAGCTTTATATATATGAGAAATGTTGGGGACACCTTAGGAGTACGTGATGTCAATTCATTCATATATTCTTATTTGAATCCACTAATGTTTATGGTTGAATGTGATGTTGTTAGGTTAATCTAAGATTATGTTATCCTATGCATGTGTGATCTGCCCGTTTACCACTCTAATGAACTCTAAAGCATTGTCATGGCTCCATGCAACAGCTTTTGTTCTACTGCATATCGTGCCTGTTCTATACGAGAAGTATGAGAACAAGGTTGACTCGTTTGCAGAGGTCGGTACCCGTGAGGTCAAGAAGCGCTACTCATTTGTGAACGACAACTATCTAAGGAAGATTACCGCACGACCTTTGAAGGCTAAGGTGGCATAGAGACTACCCGTGCCAATTGCTCAACGACACGGTTGTTTAGTTTCATCGCCTTTGTTCTAGCACCTTTGCCTTTTGATGACTTGTTTGTGCTTGAGGTTTGCTGTCGGCCTACATTTAAACTGCCAGTTTTTTTCCTTTCGCCCTAGATCAGGTTCCCCTGATGGTGATTTTTGTGGCAATTGTATGACAAATTATTGTCCCTCGTACGTGGGTTTCTTGTGAGCTGTTGATGACGGTGTTTCGTAATGTGAAGGAACTCCCATAAAAAATGAAGTTAGAGAAGAACATTTGAATTCGTTGATTTTATTGAGAGGCTTGTTTTTGTTTAGAACACATTCGATCTTATGTCATGAATTTCAGATTGTGTATTCTGTCTCCTAGGGATGATTGGTGTCAAAATAATGATTTGTAATAGCACCTATCGAACCTAACACCAAGAACAATCATAATAATACACAAATAACTGAAGTAAATGTCAGTAACTCATTAACGGCTTCAGAGGTTCTAAATATTTGCAACTTTATCATTGTGTTAGAGAAAAGTCGTTTATATGGTTTCGGCCATGGATTACATTTCAAATTATAATATTTGATGATGGGACAAATGTTATTGCAGTCCTGTCGTCGTTTTGCTTCAAAAGCATGAATGGAGATAAGTAAACCCGCAAGCCCTATTTGCATCAATGCTCAGAGCAAAGGAACAATTCTGCACAGCAAAGCAACAACAAATTTGCATTTGAATTAACATATGAAAGAATTGGACGACAAACGGCCACGGCATGTGAACTGAAAAATCAGGAAGAACTTAAGAACTCGGTTATATTCACTATTTCGGAAGCTACTTCTGACTCCAAGAGTTGTTCTGTGACGGCGTGAGAGGTACTGTCGAGAACTCAGAACCAGTATGCTCGTATTGCTGTATGCTAGGATAGTTATATGGTGTTCTTGAGGCTTGATCAAGCGGTGGCTTCTGTATCGACAAAAAAACAGCAGTATGCTTCATTTCACTGCTTCGGTGATCAGGTGGAGGAGGAATTGCCATGGCACTTGGACTTGTAACGTCTGGGGTTCCCTTGGTTCCACCGGCAGAATCCATGGATTCCCTTCTTTCTCTTTTTTCGGATTCTGTAAGGAGAAAGTCGACCCAAAGATCTGCAAAGGACTGACAAGGAAAGCAGAGGTAATGTTCAAAATCCAAAAATTGCTGAGGACTTGGCGAATGGAAGCAGTAAACAGAAATGAAAAAAAAAAAGATGAAATCACTAGTTTTCGAGACACCTCTATGATGAAGAGGTGATCAAAATGACATTTGGATGTGAAAATTTATAATAGCTAAGTTTGGTTGGGCTGAAGATAGCCCTATCACCCTGGCTAAAAATCATAATCATATTTGTTTATAATTTAAATTGGGCTAATTTATGGACCTTTTTTATTTTGAAATATTCAAATGAATAATTTTATATAAAAATTATTAATTATACAAATATAATCTAGTAAATTGATTTTCAATGCTTGGTATTTATTTAAAATAAAAGATATTAAAAAAAATTCATAATCCACGCAGGGCCAAACCGGTCATTTTCATATGTAATCATGCTTAGCTCAAAAATAATAATAACTGGGCCTAATTCTTTTTGCTATGCCTGGCAATAGTACAAATGTGCCTAAATCAAACTTCATAAATTTTCAGGATGGTAATACTGGACTGGTCAGGGGGCCCTGCCTTGATCAGGTCTACATAACACTGCATTCATCTATCAAATTGTATAGACTTATTAGTATAAATAGATAGGTAAATGCAATGTCACTCATATTATCATCACCATCACCACTCTTTGTTTTCTTTTTTTAATTTGGCATCAACCAAAGGTAAGATAAGGAGAATAAATGATTACTTGATTTTCAGAGGTTGCATTTATTTGTTCTCCTGAAGAACTTCGGCTCAAGATGCCACCAACAAGGCGACCAGGCAAGCCCAAAACACCACGAACAGCACCTTTTCCGGCACCTTGCTGAGCAATACCTATCCTTTGTTTGTCTTCATCCGTGAATCCTAGCATGCGAACCATAAGATCAAGAACCTGCTCCTCTCCAAATTAATATCAATGTGTCAGCAGGTAAACTAAGAATATCATACCATTTAGTCAACTAGAAATTATGGTACCTCTTTACTGTGGTTTCTCTGGAAATAGGTCACCAATAACTTGATGACTATGCGCCTGACAAATTCATCCAAATTGGCAGATCCACCCAGGAAAAAAAAGCTTCAGACAATGAGGGGCTAAATTGATACCGAATGGCAAAGCTATCAATCCCAAACTCAAAAAAGGGGGCACAAAAATAACCTTTGAGAGCAGCATTTTCAATGATGACATAGTGAATGCAGCAGAGGCAGCAGTTCATAATAAGCAGTTATGCTAGATCAGTGTGAAAAGACAGAAGGTACCGAGATAATGCACAGAAATAATAGGACAGTAACATTTAGAACTTTAAACAAGTTATCCTATCCACGTTAACCGGGGGGGGATCATGAATCTTAGAAAGAGCCAAGTTCAAGGCTGTATTTGATCCTACTATCAAACAAATCTTGAGCAACCTGCACATTCAGTCAACGCAATTCAAGCTCCTTGAGCTCAATTTGCAATAGTTTAGTTACAAATAAATTGATGTTCAATCTAAGTCTGAGAAATTTACTGTTCTGCTGGATTGTTTTCAACCATGCTAGCATTGTTGATCAAAATTTCTGATAGAAGTCTAGGCTTAAAGTTCCATGCTGTGAATTATGACTTATAAGAAGGGGAGGGGCGCATATACTAAAGCTTAACAGTTCATTAATTGTCATTTAGCATGTAACTTTACATGATGACTTGAAATTTTTTAACAAAGAAATAAATAATAACCAAGTAACTAGAAAATGACGCTTTACCATTCCAAAATAGTGATACTAAATCCCAACGATTTCGGAAGCCAATGTAGCGTGTCCCTAAGTCCCCTAATCCTAGCCTCTCTTTGAAAGGGAAGAAAAAAGTGGCATGATGAAATTACTTCCACGTTTTCGCTTTTGACATCTAACAAGCTAATCAATCAAAGTTCCGTTTGTCTGCAGAAAATATTTACCAAAAAATGTTTTTCACATTAGGAAAATATTTTCAAATAAAATACCTTCTCATAATATTTTTGATGTTTTCCGTATTTTAGAAATATGGGTTATCACACAAATCGATCAATAATAGATAATATCTGCAGTTACGAGTAATATTTTCAGATGGTAGTGATATTTCATTGTCAAAAAAATATATGTATTTACCGTCAATTGCTCTTTGATGGGGATTTTTCTGTTTATTGGTGGAGAGAGGGCTGCCACCGGTTAATTAATAGCATAATTGGGGACGTTGCGGCTGGCAGCAAGGATTGGGATGGCTGTGGTTGAAACCTAGCTTGGCTGGGTCAGGGCATGCCATCTGGCAATGAGGTCCCAGGGCATCAGCAGGTGGCACACTGAGGTTGGGGTGCGGCGGCCGTTCAATTATAGTGGTGGTTAGAGGCGTCACCAGTTCGTGAGTGGAGATAGGATGAACAATGTTGACGGTAGGCAACCAACAGTGGCGGCTCAAGACATCATCAAAGGTGGGTGATTCTCAGTGGTCAATGTGTCATTCGGCGACCAATAGTGGCACCAGAGGCATCGCTGGCCAACGTCGAGTTGAGATATCATGGGAAGGAAATAATATCATTATCAAGTAAACTATGTTTAATGGGTATTGGTGGTCAATAGTGAGTAGTGCATAGGCTTCAAAAATTATTTTTCCATTGAATTATCATCCTGTACATGCCAAACATAAGAAAGTGTGAAATATCAAACACGAAAAAATGAGGAAAATATTTTCCAGCAAGTTATTTCCCAACAAACAAATGGAGCCTAAGAATCAACATAAGATGAATATCCAAGATCTAACTTTCTACGATAGCAAATGGTGGTGCAAGGTATTGTTATTGAGATTTGAAAGATGCAAACCTGTCGACTAAAAAATCTGAATCCATTGACATTCTATTGAGTCTTGTCATGCTTTGCTCCAGTGCACGTTGTAGTTTTACATTGTCCTCCTCAAGTTTATTCACTCTGCTCTTGCCTTCTGATACCATCGTCTCCACCTGGGCAAGCTTGGCTAATATTTCATCCTTTTCCCTCCTTGACACTTCAACTTGTTCATTAGAATCCTGGAGTAAAAATGCCTTTATGTCTTTAGAAAAAGAGAATACACAGACAATTTTCCCCCAGGACCAAAGAAATTATTAATTAGCTGTCTCAAACAATTAGTGGAAGTGGGTTCCCAACAAGATTATACATCCAACTCAAGCCAAAAAAGTTGTAATCCATGTAGACATTTGCTTAAGACCTAATTAGCAGATATAATGGCTTTTTAGGAAGAATAACACAAGGACAAGATGACTTAGATGGAACACTTAGTGGCCAATGTTGGTACAAAAACAATTAAATGTAATTCTAACATTTCTTTTGATGTTATTTTCAGGCTTATGTTTCAGCGTGTACACAAGATTAGTATAATTTGAGGATTTAGTAAATAAACTACTCATAAATACCTTCAGAAGTTGAGAAAGCTTAATGCATTCTTCTCTTGCCACATACAAATCGCCTTCCAAATGCTCCTAGTCATATACCAGAATATTATAGACATAAAAATAGTACAAAAATGAGGCATTCAAAGGAAACCAAATATCTGAAAATTAAAACACAAAACAAAGGGGAAGACCTTTGCTTCGATTTCAGCATAGTACTGGCCAAGAGCAGTTTGCAGATTCAGAAGTTCAACATTTTTGGCATCAATCATGCGAATACATCCAGAAAGTTTCTCCTTTAAGTCATCGATTATTTCCTTTGACTTTTGAAGTTCACTGTTGTTAATTGACTTGACCTCTTCTTGATTGGCATATGCCTGTTGCAGAGCTCTCTCCAAATTCACTATTGTTGCCTTTTGATATTCTACATTCTGTCGCAGTTCCTCAATAATTTTACCATCCTCATCCATCTTTTCTGATTCTTCTGATTCCTAGCAAGGTAGCAGCAAAGCAGGGCATCTTTAGTACTAATATATTAAACTGTTCCCTTTTCGTCTGACAGATGCTTTAATCACAAATTTTAATTATAAGGAGCCTGAAGGACCCAAAATAATTGCAGGATTTCTTCAATTGTACATTTGTAGGGAACCAGTCTCACTCCACAGACAGAGGTGGTTAAAAGTAAAGGCCTCTACAAGCCCTCAGTGGACATCTAGAATTTGAATAATGAAATGATGCAGGAAATTGCAAGGTTTCCAATAGCATATAAGATGATGCACTGATGCAGAGAGGGGGAATGCAAACAGATCCAGAAAAGCAAAACATCGTCCATAATGAACATCCCTAGTAATGTCTCCAAACTCATTATCATCTTAGGGTAAACACTGCACCTTCACTGCCTTGTGGTAAGGAAAACCAAATAAAAAGATTTTGAGCAAAGATTTCCACCAATGTCCAATACTGAAATCCATCCAAGTATATGGTCAAATAACAGTGATGCTAGTGCAGATCTACAAAAGAATGATTAATTCCAAAGTAAGGAAACCAAGGTTTGCAAGCAACCTTATCTAATAAATGCTGCTTAAGGCGGGCCAGCTCTTGCAAGGCTTTGTCCCTTTGCCGGCAGGTTTCTTTCAAATCTTTCTCCAACTTTTGCAATGACCTCTCTAGTTCACCTTTTACCAGAGAGCTTCCCAATGAATGACCAATCTACATAAGAGAAATATGAAAGGGCAACAAACATATCAAAAACATATTTCTCTCTGGGAAGAATGGAACCATAGCACAATTAAAAACGAACCTCATCCAAATTATTAAGCTGCTTGTTCACAGTCCCTGAAGCATCTGAGATGATATTGGCAGCAGAAGAGCTCGTACTAGCTTTAACTGCAGCCTCAAGTTCTTCCTTCTCCATCTAGAATGAGTACAATAAAATATAACTTCAATGCCCAAATCACTGAGAAAGCAATGAAAATTATTTTGTACTAGTTGTGTGACATGCAATGATCAATTGAACACATATCAACCTTTAATTTCATTTTCTCCTCTTCTAACGTTGCAGCCACTCTTTTTAAACCATCCATTCCATCTGCTTCTTGATCCTCTCTTCTATCCAACTCAGTTTGCAATCGTTTTATTTCCGAAACTTTATCATTCAATTCCTCACATAGTCTATTAATCTCAATGGAGGCCTGCCAGTAAAAGAAACAATTACAAAGCATGAGCCAAGAATCAAGAAAGGAGACAATTGATGTATCAGTACAACTTTTCCCCCCAAATGTTCAACTGGGAATAAATTATAAAACAAAAGGAAACATCACAGAAATGATGCATATCTTTCCTGAAAGAAGCTATTGATATCAGCAGTTTAACAGATATATTTTCAAACTTGACAACTACCACAAGCAGTTCATTATAATTTTGTAATTGTTAGCATGAATATCTAACATTAAACTTAAGCAATGACAGCTAGGCAGGGCTATTAAATCTGGCAGAAAGATATAGAAAAGATTCTCAATTTTGATCCTTCTACTTTCAAGACAATGCAAATGCTCATTTACAAGAAAAGCATGATGAAGTAGGTATGTTTTCATGTTCAGACTCTTAAAAGCAACACAAGATAGTGTTAGTATATTGACTACCAAAATAGGAAGGCATTTTTATGACAAGATAGCTTGTCCATCAACTTAATGATAAAAATCATTAACATACACACACACACCAACATTAAAGTTCGTCAACTTGAAAATTGTAGCTAAAGCTCACCTTGTTATGTTCCAGTTTTAATGAGTTCAACTCCTCCTGAAAAGAATGGCGTAGCTTCTGTTCATCTGGAGACATAGATGGAGTATTCAGGCAAAGATATCAAGAAAAGAAAATTTGGGCTGACCACAATTTCTCTTCATAAGATGCACAATACCTTGCAATTTGAGTTGTATACTTGCTGATCTTTCCTGCTCTTTTTCCAGGTCGACCCTTAACTGCTGTATTTGCGGCTCATAACTAGCCTGCATAGCAGCCAGGGACCTATTTTTCTCTTCTAACAAATCTACAAGCTCCTAGAATGCATTCATAATCGGTGTCACGTCTAGTTGAAGGACATACAATTAATAAGTAAACTTTTCTGCACGACATTAACCATTAGAATCTTCAGTTGGAGTGCAGGTCAATCAGAATTTAAAAGACTACTAAGCATCTGCTTCCTATCAAATTGTCACGACCAAGTAATTGGAAACAAAAGCTGCATGTTTTCAGAGAAATTTATATAAATCTCTCTCTCTCTCTCTCTCTCTCTCTCTATATATATATATATATATATATATAAATTTGAATAAGAATTTAGTTAGAACGTCAGTCCATTGCAATATGGCTTACAACTTGGAGGTGCAATATTGGAACAGCAAACTGAATGGCAAAGAGAAATTAAAAGTACAATGATATGAATACAATGTGCATTACCTTTTCACCACCCCTAGAATTCAGACAATTTGATTCTGGATCAGCTTGGATAGCATATGCAAATCCATTGTTATGACCATCCTGTTTAGGGACAACATTATGCCACTGATTTGCAGTAGGGCGATTTTTCACTTGAGCTGCAAGCTTGTGCTGCCTGTTGGGAGATTGATCACCAATCACCTACCAAATTTTTAAAAAAATCAGTCAGTACACGAAGGCAAAGAAAAAGTGCCATCAATTTCAGGTATATTAAGAAAGGGTTTGCCCTATAGAAAATTATCACAGGTTGAACATCAAACTATCATATGAGCAATAAGGTATAACTAGTTTGCCAGAGTGGCAATTACAGCAGAAGAATACCAGTATAATATCAAGGCAGACCACCAGAACCCACCCATCCATATGCCCAAAAAAAACGAAAAAAAAAAAAATCCAGCATCTCAACACTATGGAAAATTTCACAAACTAAACAATATGTAATAAATCAGTTCTCCCTCCTCATAAATCAAGATGCTTCAACCATTACCTTCAGCACATTTGGGCTAGCTGTTGATCCTCTCGACGCATTTTCCAAATTTTTTCTCAATGAACCATTTTCCTGATTCAATCTTGCAATCTGATCCTGTTCAATGAGAATAAATGTAAAAGAATGTTAAAGACACATTTATGCAACTATGCACAATGTGACTATGTGACTCTGTCCAAAAGTAAAACACGACTGGCTTTTTTTGTTTGGTCAACTGGGACCCAACCAGGCCATGGACACAAAACAGAGAGTAGCCCTCTTTTATCCCCACAAGCTCCCACTGGCCTCCGATCAATGCTTGAACCTGAGACCTATTAGTTGAAATTTCAAGCAGAAACCTAACGGGCACAATAAATAAATAAAAAATGAAAGCATGGAAGATGCTATTTGAGATAAGAATTCAATAAATAAAAGGACATAAAAATAAAATGAATAGTGGGTGACAGACATACAGTGCCCTTTTTAAGTACACAAAATAAAGGAAGAACGAAAACAGAAATTGCTTGCATCAACTTCACAGGAAACCCATGGCACAAAAAACACTTGAAATGTCAATGATAAACAATGTGCTTTGCTTTCTTTACTTATTCTCCCTTTGGTATATGATGGGGCTTATTTACCAAGGAGACCATAGACTAAGCACAGGTTAAGCAACCCTCATATGAACATGAAACAGAAAGGAGCAATACCACTGGGGGTTCATCTAAGCAAAATCCTCCTAATCATTGATTCAATCCAAAGTTAGCGAGACAATTGGCACATGTCCCCTTTCCAACAGGTAAGCCCTCCCTACAAATCCCATTCTGTTGCTTATTGATGCCTAAATCTAAGCTACTAGTGGAAATTTATGCTTAGTATGGTGCCTTATTTTCTGTCAGAACAGATTGCCAAAGTGCAAGCAGCAGGAACAGTTGTTCTGCGGTAGAAAGTTACATCCCTGCTCCATATAGGATGGGTAATGCTCACCATCATCAAAGATAAAGATATCTTTTAGTGTTTTTTATCACACATTTGTTGCTTTTGTTTGAATTACAGCAATCAGTTTAGATTTTTTTGATTGTTTATTGTTTAGTAATCATTTAGTTATTTGATTTTAGTTTTTTAGTTTTGAGTGTAGAAGTGATGTACATCATGTTCCTTATTGATAAGTGCAGATAGGGAAACTCAATTACCATGGCATAATCCATCAAATAATATAGCAGTCCATAGATATCCAATTAATTTTTTTTTCCAATTGAAGTCAATGAATTAGCCACTCCTGTAACTTAGAGGTCGTAGGTTAAAACCATAGAAATAACCTCTCCACATTACTTAACATTCATTTCACTCTCCTCAAAGCTTTTAATGTTGGGAGACTTGGGCACTAGGCCTCTGCAGTTAGACACTTATCAACCCCTTGAACCTTTACAATATACCAAAAAAAAAAAAAAATTGGTCACTTGAAGGCATGGCATGCATGTCTTTGAGTGTTGTTTGGACACTTCAAGCCAGCTTGACGTCCAGTCAAAATATTGATGGTCATCATCAACTTTCACAATTATTTTACTAAATCTAAAACAACATTACAAAATAGGTACATCCGTCAAGTGTTGATTATGAAGAGTTGCAGCACCAAACACATTATGTCCTCACCGACACAATACATACAAATATTCCACAAATCATCGTTAGAAGCGCATTCAAAATCTCTCTTAAAAATGTTTCCAACTGAAATGAGCTTTAGCAACTTTTCAAGCTTTAGCCAACTTCTATCCAATTAAATGATGTCGATTTTATGTTTTGTTGGCATCAGACCCCACTTTTATGCCTAAATCCCTGAAAATCCACAGAATTCATAGGGCACTATCATCCATGCAAAGTAAGAGGAAGAGAGAGGATCGATAAGAATTTACATGACAAGCCTCACAATATGAGAAGAAAAACAAAGGTGGAGATAATCCACTATGAGTCAGAAGAATTACAAACTTGACAGCAATACCTGAAATGCTAGCTCCCAAACAATACACCGGAAATAACCTCTAAACCAGCATATATTCCATGGCCTATAAACGGGCCACCTTGGGCTTCACCAAAATATCAGGCTTGCCAGGCTCATTTCAGATTGCCAAAACAAGAACCTGAGGCACACTTGTTACCCACGACTAACCAAGGGGAAAAGTTTAGGAATCTCCAGGGACACTTTGTATACACTGTTGGGGTCACTCCCTTCGTGGTGCTTGGTCGGGAGACATGACGAGAAAAAGGACGCGGACTTTTGGAGTGGTCCGAGAAGCCTTTCAAGACGGACGAAGACTCGTTGGAGGAGTCATATCCGAGAGGTAGCTGAGAACATGGACGAGGACTCTGAAAGCCTAGGCGTTAACTCTCTCTCCGTAGGTCTGCTATAGCCGCGTTTGCAGGTGGGCAGTTGACCCGCTCTGATTGGAAGGTTGAGGCGGCTACAACTTCCAAGGGTGTCAGGCCTGCCATTCTATACGCCGGGCATGCGCCTGCAGTGGCAGGCCTAGGAGGCGTGGTCCTACCACCCTACTGCTAGGGTGGCTGGCTGACCACTAGGCCTCATGTGTATATATATGCTTGTGCCATTGCTGGAGAAGTGTCTTGTGTGTATGTGCTGTGGCAATCACTTAAAGCGTGCATTAAGAGAGCTGTGGGCAAGCCTTTGTTGTAAAGATAGAGAGAGACACTTTTAGAGAGAGATTGAGAGATATACACTTGT
>JAOVVI020000388.1:4675-29553 GCA_028571085.2 Nepenthes alata
GCAGTACGAAATGTTATGATTTTTTCATGGATTTTTTCTCTCTTTTCTTCAGATTATCGCATTCTGTTTTTCTAAAAAAATTTAGTACTTTGTATTTCTTTTGTTACGTTTTTTTTTAAGTTTTCAATGATCTGATCTAGTGAAGCATGGAAAAACAAAAACAGGACACAAAGCTATTTTTATTGATTTTTTCTGGGCTTTCAATTTATTTATTTATTTATTTTATCAATGAATAAAAAACAAAGTTAGAATGACGGTACCCAAAATGTGATCTCCTCCAAAAGTTGTTGATTGACTTGTATCAGCAAAAATCCGTAGGCTCACCATGCTCGAAAATCACAAAAGTCAAGTAATACATAGAAAACCACTCCTTGGCAGCAATGGCAAAAGAGTTGACTGACCTAGACAATGTGCATTTATATCACTAGTGTATAAGGGTGCAGTATAATTTTATTCGGTAAATCTGGATTGAATCAATAGACAATTGAGTAATCCTAACGTGAACGAATCAGGGGACAATAAACCCTAGGATATCACTCCTACAGGCAAAAAAAATATAAAATCGAGACTTTCAGGAAATAGGGGTGTTGATTCTGTTAAACTAGCTTAAAGAAGAATTTTAAATATTTGAACTTTAGATTAAAAAAAAAAGACAGATTATCACTAACCAACTTGAAATTAATCAAAAGATTGACACTTTAATTTTAAAGCAATCAAAACTAAAGCCTACTAATCTACCTAAGCTAAATCAAAGCATCAGAAAATTAAAATAAACACAAGGCATTCAACCAATGCAACAGGAGTAAAGAAATTTAAGGTAAGTCAGCCAGTCTTTGTCTAAAGATTTGCATTGATAAAGGGAACATGTATAAGACCTTTCACCGAGATAGTGCTTTTTATTTAAGGTGGCCAATGAAAGAATGATGAAAATTCCTTGTCACTAGGATTTCGGTTGCTCATTCCATGTGCTGTGAAAATAAAAACAGGATTTTAAATGCAGAATGTTTAATTAAAGAAAATAAATCTAACTTGAGCTTAAGAACTAAAGACTCCCTAATCTTGGGGGAAGGTGCTGTCATACAGCTTGAAAGATAAAAAAAAATGCTTGCAAAATAAATATGGAAGACAAAATTTTAAGACTTCTAATTGCATGAACATAAAGTCAACTAACCTAGATGAAGATGCTAGCATACAGCTTTAAAGAAAAACAATTTCTGGCAAACAGCTTGAAGAAGATAATGGAGGAGAATTCTAGCTTAACGATTACTCTCTAAAAACTAAATTACACTAAATGTGCCCCTGTGGCCACTTCTTTTCTGCCCTCCCTTCCTGTGCTGCTTCTTTCCTTTCCTTTCCTTTTCATTTGTTTTTCCTTTTCTCGTTTCCTTTATTGAGTAGCCCTTCCCTTTTTCCTTTCTTAGCAGCTGCCAACAGCCTTGCTTTATTTCCTGTCTTTGTTTTCTTCTTTTTCCTTTTTGATGCCAATGGCTTGCCTTTCCTCCTCCCGTCCATCATATCTTTGCTTTGTTTTCTTTGTTTCCTTGCGTCCATTCGATTTCTGCTCCTTCCCTTTCCTCGCACCCCAGTTCTGCCCAGCCTGGCCCATTTTTTGGTTTTTTTGGTAAACCCAAAATTTGATATTTTAGATAAATAACAACTTTTGGAAAAATCATCTCAATGACCATATTTTTGTATAAAAAATAACATTTTTATGTAAATGTTATTCTTTTAATTATTTTTAGGTAATGTTTTTTACTAGATATCATTTTTAAAAAAAATGATTTATGTTTTAGCCATTTTAAACAATTAGGAATTTCTAAACAAAAATACTTAAAATCATAAAGTCCATGGGCGGCCCAAATCGGCCTGATTTTGATCGTGGATGGGCACAGTTATGATTTTTGGCATAAAAACTGAGCCTAACTTGGTTCGGTTTGACGTAGTGGTCATGATATTTCCTTTTAACTCGGACCAGACCTAGGTTCAGCACAGTTTTAAGATAGCAATTTATTGCCTTCTTTTTTCTGTTATTAACTTCTAAAATTCTTTCTTTGAGCTTGACACATCAGGAAAGCACAATTAATTGAAATAAACGCAAAAATTGATTGAAACAACAATAAGTAGATGATAGATACATGTAAATTTAGTGTTTATAAGCCAACGCTCGATTTGCGCTAGACTAGAGCTCAAGCACTTGGTTGACCGAGGTGTGTTGGACTGACAGCCACTCGAGGACAGCTTTTTGCGGCACGCCAGAATTTGTCCCTATGCATTTTGATAAGATCGGAAAAATTAATGAAATACTTCTTTGTATTGATCAAATATTTTTGATACATATAAATGTACATTACAATGCGCCAGAATTGTTACTGTGCATTTTGATAAGATCTAAAAAATGAATGATGTACTTCTTTGTATTGATTAAATATTTTTGATACATATAAATGTACATTACAATGGGAAAATGTGTGTTAATGTGGAAAAAACATGTTACTGAAAAATCAAATCAAGATTTTTCATTAATTCACCCATATTCATAGTCATTTAAACCTTCACTGGGCTGCGCAATGCTTTATATTTTGTTTGTTTTTTTATCTAGCCAGTCCTTAATATGTCACACTTCTCAGTAATGACATTGTCATCTTGCCTCTCTTTTGGTCTAGCCATGGATGAAAATGTTGGTATAGATATCGGTATCAGTCTATATCAATATCAGTCGTGACTACATAAGTAATGAAAATATCGAGCAATACGTATTGGTATCAGATATATTAGAATAATTTTTTTGAGAATTATATACTGACGGACAAATATCGGTTAATATGGAAATGTATTGTGATTTTATTATGTTATCGAAAATTATTAGTATCGGAGACTCGTTACGAATATATATTGGTTGATATTTTATTCCAAGAGTCAAGCACTTTTCCGTCATTACTAAAAACAGATTTAGATGTCACAGTAGATACTGGCACCCAGTGGGGATAAAAAATCCCATGCCACTAACGTGAGGACAGGTAATGTGTGCTCGTTCACCTTTCTCCACTCTAAAATATAGGACATTTTGAATTGATTTATCTGTGTGCTGTGGTCAGATTATAAGCTAATAATTCAATCAGGTTTGAGTTTTTGTAAATCTTCTTGAACTGATGACAACTCCCTTTAAGGGAGTAAATATCATGGTCACTTTCAGGGTGATTGCTACTGCTGGCTTTTGCGGACATTGTGTATGATGTAACTGTTGGCTATGATGCATATAAATTGTATATGGTGCTTAGGTTGTGTTGAATATAATGTTTCACTTCGACTGCTAATTGCATGTTCCATAGCTTTCATGGTATGTGTCTAGCTAGATGTATACTTCACTGTATTTTGCATGTGTTCCTAGATTATTGCTAGACATGCTAGCAGTGGAGTGGTCCCATATTTCATCAATTTGCCGTGTAATATTTAGTAAACAATTTTAGCACTGTTGCTAACTCTTTTCATTAAATATTTTTGTGTTCCATTATTTAGTATTAGATTTGTTTACCGGTATATATCCGTGAAATTATTATTTGTTTGTAATATATGAAATTGTAGGCTAATGACAATAGGCAATAGCAACATGTATTAAATATTGGATATACACACGAAAGTTCGTTAGTAGTAGATTTAATACTTCAAAAATATTTAATAATATCTACCATCTTCCAAGCAATAATTGTCATAAACTATGTGGTGGAAGCATATTTGTAGGAAAATGGCTAAGAATTATGGAAAAGATATGTGGTCTTTAGTATCTAGTTTGTTTAGTTTCCACGTTGTTGGATGGTCAAACTTCAACTTCATGTAATTCAATTTATTTTGTCTGTGTAATAAGTTCAATTGTTGCTCCCTTGTGGAAGAGTTCTAATGTAGAGTACTACATTTTCTAACCATTCCATGTTGGATGAAATGAATAGTAAAACATTTGTAATGCACAAGTTAATAAATGACAAGCACATCAAGTATGAAATACTTTTCCACTAAGAATAGGAAAAGTCTGTGATTTGAGCAAGTCAATAGCAAATGCATTACTTGAAAGCATTGTCAAAACTAATAGAAAAACCTTTATTACTAATATCATAATCGTTTATAATACTAGTAATTGCCTTGGAAATTATGCAAGCATTATCCGTTTGTTCAAATAATTTAAAACCGAGAATTCTTTTTTCTCGTTCTCTTTATCTATGATGTAAAATGTTGTTACACAAATAGGAGTACATGGTGATCAAGCATGGCTAGTTAATACAATTTTTTATTTCATTTTCATCAAATCAAAACTTGTTTGCATTGGAAATATATTTCAGTGGCCTCATCCTTTAAGGTATGACAAAATCCTTTTGTACCCGTGTTGTAAACAACTTTGGATATGCCTCTCAGAATTTGGATTCTACACTGTTAACCATTTTTATATCATGGAATTTGCCAAACATCACTTGGACGTTTTCTTATGTGACATCCAGAAGGATTAGAACTATTGAGTTGTACATCTGCAAAATCAGAACCATTAGGCTGGTTATTAGGGTGGGGTGTAGGGTGTATCAATAGTGTCAAAATCGGGATAATTATCCCAATCTCCTTTACAAAAATGAGATAAGTTGTAAGGCATAATTAAGTGATCCTAAAAATTAAGTAAAGAGGTCAAAATATTAAGTATAACAAATGACTAATTAGGTAAAAATATTAAAGAAAATATTAGAGCACAAATTGCACAAGTTACAAAATATATTAATACATTTGTATAGAAGTTGATAGAATGAGAGAATCGGCGAAGAATGAGAGAAAGGTTGTAGGACATAATTAAATTATACTAGTTTGTAAATAGGTCAAAAACATTAAGAACAACAAAACAAACTAATTAGTGGAAAAAAATTAAAGAAAATATTAGAGCACAAATTGTACCAGTGACAAAATAAATTAGAGCATTTGTATATAAGTTGAGAGAATGAGTGAATGGTAGAAGAATGAGAGAAGATTCAAGAATGAGCGAATGGGGTAGTATTTGTCGTTTTTGTGGGAGGGCAATTTCATACATATTTATTAATTTTTTCTTTTTAATTGATGCAGTCTTTCATTGGTAGGTAATGTTTGACATTTTTGTGAAGCAAAAAGGCGATTGGAGAAGGATAAGGACCATTGCAGAGTACAGTCCTAGTGCTTGTGGGCAAGCAACCTATGAAACCCCCTACCCATGACAGTCCATTCCCTCTGATCATGTCATGCCTAGGCCATCCTAGAGTGGATTGTGACGTGCCGTGCCGCGGGCAGCACGACCAATGTAGCCCCTCTACGTCTAACATGGGATGCAAAATTTGTCTGTGTGCTTATGTCTTGTATCCCTATTCATTCCTTGATGCCTCTCTTGGGTTATATACACTTCTACGTCCCCCCTAGTTGCAGCAGCTATCAAGCTATGTAGTAGTGCCTTCGGTTGGTTAAGATGTGCTTTTATGGTTGGGTTTTACCCTTGGAATTTAGTTTTACGATACCTATTTATAATCTTGTGATCATTCCAACCTACATGATGCTTATTGAAATGCTTCTTGGGGGATCCAATGTTGTTTTGGTGTGGGTGGAGCATTGGTAGCCTGGATGTAGTAGCGTATTGATTGAAAGGTGACCCTTTTCTTATAAGCACTTTTAACAAAAATTATGTAAAGGAAAAGAAAGAACCGTAACATTGTGAAAATTTGGTATGACTGTTGAGAGATAGAAAGATACGATGGAACCAATTTACTGTATATGGGCTCAATGGAGAATAAAGGGAACCACAAGAAGTGGAAAGAAATAGGAAAAGATGCATACTTCTCCAGTTGATGTTCCAATAACTGAACTGTAAGCTCATCATCCACTTCATATGTGATATGAGAATGGGAAGAATGTGAAACATAGCATATTACGTTCCAAGAAGTGACACAAGTAAATACTAATTGCATGATTCACAATTCTCTAGTTTCTTTTTTGGCCTTGATAGGTGTGATATTGGCTGATTGATTAGGGATGAATGATCCAGTGGTTACTCTTGATTTGATTTGAAAATCTTGATGTCTCAAGCCTGATGATGGATTCCATGGATGCTTGAATTTGCATTGTTGAAAGAAACCATCTTATAGAACCATTTTATCCCTTCAATCCTCATCCTTTATATAGACTATAAATAACATCTAAATTCTTTTGCTAAATAGATAGAATGGGAATCAAGCTAGATAGTAGCGTTGGATATCCACTTGTCTGGGTAATTGTCATGGATTTTATATTTCAGTTTTGGGCCCTTATATTGATATCTTTTAATATTACGCCAAACTCGCAATATATTTTCGTATTGGTGATATATCAGTCTATATTTTTTTGCTAGGTTTCAATTTGCAAAATAAAATTTACATCCGATATGTCTAATATTTTGCTAGGTTTCAATTTGCAAAATAAAATTTACATCTGATATGTCTAATATCGATATAGATATTTTTGCCATGCTTGCATTCAATCGCGCCAACTCCCCTATTGTCATCTTACCTAGCAAGAGAGAGACTTGATATAGGGTTCTGGTGTACTTGCATGTATGTTACTAACATTCTTCTTGAGCTGGCGTTATTTTAGATAAAGATGCATTTATGGTCATTTCATTTAAATGAAAATGAAAATTAGTAGCTTTTAGTCACAGTGGAAGAGATTGAGAAAGAGCTACGTGATATTCATGTAGTTGATTATGTATGGTCAAGTGGGAAGATGTCTTCTCCTTCAATTTTGCTCTGTTACACTGATGAATCTACATTGTCATGCACTGAGATTGCAAGCAACATCAGAATATTTGTACATTATGTTCCTTGTCAATACAGGAGATATGGAACAGTCCATATTCAAGTGATAGCTTCCCAGTCTATGCTGAAGATATTGATGCTGGTGGCATTGCATCTCCTTCAACTGTGATGCTATCTGAAGTTTCTCGTGCCTTGAAGATCACTATTGTTGGAGGCTCTATTCCTGAGAGATCTGGAGATAAGGTGTATAATACATGTTGCGTGTTTGATACTGATGGAAAGCTAAAAGCTAAACACAGAAAGGTGAAAATCAAAACCTAGCATTGGAAAAGATCACGTGGCAACATTTTTGTTCTTTTCTTTTTCCCTTTTTTCTTAGTTTTTTCCCCTGCTTTGACAGGGATGAGGAGGGGTTGATGTGTATTGTTATTTTTTGAATAAACAATGTTTTCTGACATGTTGCATGCATTAATGCAGATACATCTCTTTGATATAGATATTCCTGGAAAGATTACCTTTAAGGAATCAAAAACACTTACAGCGGGGGAGACTCCTACTGTAGTGGACACAGGTTAATGTGAAACAAATCCTTGAGCACAATTTTGAAGTCATAATGTCGGCTTCATATTTATATTGTCTAATTTCCTCTAGTTTATTGCATTCCCTGCATTTGATATGTACATTTTGTATTACTTCCTTTTGCTGTAACAGCTTGGCCTATGGGCCTGCACTTAGCATCTATTTCATAATTGTGTGGTCTCACTAATAAGGTGAGTCAGATTCAGTTGGGTTAAGCCAAGCTTGATCTTAAGGTTTGAAGTCAAGTTTGAATATTGATATGCTTGGCTTGACTCCTCTTATATGTACCAGTTTAGTAATGTTTAATAATTGATAGAAATCATTATTGTGTGGTCTCACTAATAAGGTGAGTCAGATTCAGTTGGGTTAAGCCAATCTTGATCTTAAGGTTTGAAGTCAAGTTTGAATATTGATATGCTTGGCTTGACTCCTCTTATATGTACCAGTTTAGTAATGTTTAATAATTGATAGAAAGAAAGAAAGAAAACATAAAAAATATCTCCTTACTCCCAGCATGTTTTAGTAATCTTATAAACCTAAGTATATAAAATATATTAAAAGTCTCTATTATCTAAATAACATAAAAAGATATTTCATCCATACATATGTATCAAAAATATAGTTTGGCAATTTGATTTTTTTTTGTTTGTAAGTAGCATACCAAATAAAATTTTTTATTTGGATAATATGAAAGCAAAAGTTTCAATTTTTTTACTCTAATTTGTGGTTAAATCTATGTTTGCACACACCTCTAGGCCCTAGTCTTGCACACAATTAGCACTGGATGTTGTGTGATAAAACAGGTAGGTGAATAAGGGTAATGAGTAATGACCAAAGATACTAATGAATCATAACGTTTCTCGTAATTGATTCTTATTACATATGTATGATTGATTGGGGCAAATTTTTTATTATACAGTTTAGTTTTCTTTGCCATTGATTGTATATTATTTGTACTTATGTATGATCTGTACGGAAATATTCTTTCGCCTAATTATGTTTTAAGTAACTATCCATTTTTGTACTTAGGTATGATTTATTCCGAAATATTCTTTCTCCTAATTATGTTTTGAGTATCTGTCCTTTTCTTATAGTGTTTTTTGCATAAGTGTTTTTTTTGTCATTTTTATATAAAACTAGTTTGGATGTAGAACAGTGTCAGTTTGCTTGTTCATGTGCATCTCATGCAATAGTGGGTTGGTCTACGATAAAGGGGGTTTTCTAAAGTTTTATCTTTTTCATTAATTGCTGTGTATATTCCTCATCAAATATCAGTAGGTCTAGATAAAAAATAATTTTTTTTGGATTTTGTGAAAATGAAGGTCAATTAACATGTTTAGACCTCAAGAATATTCCTATAGTGTTCAGAATAAGTTTTTATGGATTTTGCTAATATGAAGGTCAATTAACATGTTCAGAATATTTTGTTAACCATGCTATTTTCATGCAGAGGTGGGCCGTATTGGTATCGGCATCTGTTATGACATTCGATTTCAAGAATTAGCAATGTTATATGCAGCAAGAGGTTTGTACTTTCATATTTCTCATTAGGATGGTGGTGTTACAGGATTCTTAAAATTTACATATTGATCTAGGTATCTGTTATTGGAGAATTGCTATTCGCATCTTCCTCTGTTATCTGCTGTGCATCACTTATTATTCTTCTCAAATGTACTCTTTTTCAAAATTTTATATTCAAAATTTGATTTTTTTCTCACAAGAGATATTGAGAAACAGTCTGTTATTTTGTGACATTATTAGGGGTTTGCATAGTGTCATAAGCTTCTCTTCTCTATGGTTTTTGATGGTTTTATTTTTATTTGTAGCAATGTTCCAACTCTTGGGCTGGTAAGTTGTTCGTTTGCACAAGCATGTTGAAGGTTGTTTGGCTGTTTGCCTTTATTGTTTCATAGCTCCATGTTTATTGTATGCATATGAAATACTAGTTTCATAGCTCCATGCATATTGTATCCATACAAATTGCATCAACTTTTGTCCAAAGAGTACTATGTTTAGTTCTACACTTGTACATGATTGCACCTGGTTTTGAACATTAGGTGTTCACTTAATCTGCTATCCTGGGGCATTTAACATGACCACTGGGCCGTTGCATTGGGAATTACTTCAGAGGGCAAGGTAATGTGTGCCCTAGCCCTAGTTCAAATTTTCTTGAAGCAATTTTCCTTATGATTAGTTACCCTTGGTCTCATTGCGTATCTATAGATAGATAGGATGGGGAGACTGAGAGAGCTGATGCAACTGTGGTAAGTTAGTGAACATGAGCTTTTCTATTAAATATTTCCTTGATCACTGGAAGAAAGAATGAGATGTCTTGATTTAATTTGCCTCAGATTGTATAAACTAGGAACACACTATTTAAGCCAATTGGTGAACAATCACTTGGATTAGATTATTGCTGATAAGCTATCATTCTTGTAGCAATATTAATGTTTCCAATCCTAGTATTATAAGTTACTTTATGCTTGGTAGTAAACAATTATGTTGAATTGTTTTCTCCATATATCTTCAAGATGACATGTTACTGTGTGGGTAGACATTGGCTGTTGTTTTTGTAGGAAAATCTCTGTAGCAGTGGACAATGATTTGTTTTGCCTGCCATTTTCCTTGCTCATGTTTATGCTAGGATATAAGGGGAAAATTTTGTTAGAATATTGTAAGAATTTCCTGGTAGAATATTGTTGGAATATAAAAGTAATTTATATTATATTAGTTATGAGGGCAGTTTAGTAATTTACTATATGCAAATAACCTCATACAAGTGTCTATAGACTAACCCTAATTTGAGGGTTCTCACCTATTTCCTCTCCACTTATCCATTTACAATGTCTGTATATTTTTGTCAATCCCTTTTGAGGAACTGTTGATAACCAAATCAAGTCCTACCATCTTGCTGCTTCTGGTATTAATTGTTTCCATATGCAATGTCCTTCTTTTGGCCAATTTCAAGTAATAGTGAAGCTTTGGCCAAGTTCAGGTCGCACCTAAGAAATTGACAATGGCGTGGTCTTATTAGCAAAGAATAGTATAAACAGGTTTCTTTGGGAGAATAATCCTAGTTGTAATGGATATGAATCGTTTCAAGTCCAAAAGCCGAGGGTTGCCAAGATTTTGATTTTATTTTTGTATTTTTTTATTTATTATATGGCTGATTTTTAGAATCTCATTATTTTGTTTCTTGTTTGAGATGGCTGCTATTTTAGGCCTAGCTTATTTTCCCAACTTAGCTTATCGTCCATGTCTTTTAGTTGCTAAATAAAGTATGCTATACTTAAATTTTCAGCTCTTTGATGGTTGAATTGAATTAAAGGTGACATTTTCAGTGTTTCTTTCACATGGAGATGTGACTTATTTGTTTCTTTCAGTATGACAATTTCCCTGACAATGTTAAAAATCTTGTCGAGAGAATATTAGTTGGTGTTAGGGACAAGGATTTCTTGTTGTTTTATCATTGCCTTTGTCCTAACTGTCACTACTGCTGCCTACTGTTCACTCTGAGGTGACCCTGGTTGCACAAACTGTTACATGAACACACCATCAAGCAGCTGTACACCACTAAACAAATAATCACCAACTAGCAACTGCCACAGGACACTACATTCCTAACCTACTATGACGACGATATGAAACCCATTTTTACTCCAGCAAATCGCAAGCCCCTAACACATAAATAACCACCAACCAAAACCGACCAACACTAGACTACGTTTAGTTGAAAGGACAATTTTCAGTAATCCATTTTTTGGTTTTCTTTTTCTTTTCCTCCTTTTTATTTCTATAGTTGTTTCTAGAATACTTATGTTTTTTGTGAAAAACTTTCATGTGTAAACAAGTCGATATTTACTAGTAGTTATTAGCAAAGCATCAATCATTTGATATATGATCAGGGAAAATAATAGAAATATACTTGGTGCTCAGCTTGAAAATATTTTTGAAGCTTGTTTGAGCTCAACTAAATTATTTTAATAAGTTGAATTAAGATTTTTTATGAATTTGTTTATGTGATGAGCAAATTTCAAACAATACATTACTTGGTATATTCATTTATAATTAACTAGCTTATCCAACTCAATTTGCCATAGCTTGGTTCCTAATTACCAAATCTGCAAAAAATACTCTGTACCATATACTGGCATATTGTGTACAAAATGTGACTCTTAATGATAATCTCTTATATAATAAATGATATTCATCTATGTTTTGCATGCTATGCTATGTGTACAATATAGTGAACTAGTAACTATGGTTTAGTTAGAAGCATCAACTCAATTCATTCGAGTTTAACTTGTTAAGCTAACAAGTCTAACTCTAACCTAGTTGTAATCTTGACAAATTAATGAATGGAGTCTAAGAAAAGTAATATTCAATTAATTATAGGCTTGTCTATGGCATTGAATTCTCAATAAGTCAAGTATGACTATTAATAACTCACTATTTTTAGTAATGATGATACTTTAATTAATTATAATATAATTAGTTTAAGCTTTCTGAAAATTTATCATCCACAAATTCTCTAAGCTATAAAAAAAAATTCTCTGAAGATTGATGTGTAAGTTGATTTTTTGGTTTTTTTTTTTAGTGGGTGCATTTATTACTATTGATTTTCTCTATTGTGACTTCTACTTAGGCAACTGTGAACAGGATGGGTTTTTCAGTATCCAGATAACTTGTGGTATATGTGCAATTGTCTTAATAATTTAATATTAGTCTTGTCATTTCATCAACAAATCTCTGTCTGGTTTCTGAACTTACTTTGTCTTGTGTTTAGAGGTGTCATGCTTCTTCTTTCTGCATTGGCAGATAAATGAGCTTCTTTTGTTAATGCTTATTTGCTATTTCCACAATTTGTCACTATTTATTACTTATTTATTTATTTGTATTATTGTTTCAGGGCTACTGATAATCAGGTATATTACTCTCTTCCATTGTTGGATTGACTGTTATCAAGGCTTTTCTCACGCTTATTATTTATTATCCATGGTAATACTGAAGAAGAATTTCATTTGAAGGTCAAGGTTATTACGTAGAGAAGGAATATTATTAGGCAAAACTGGCAACCAAACAAGGCAGGATGCCTACTGTTTTGTGCATTTCATACATGCTGTTCCTGTTTGTATGCAAGGTAGATGCCAAGTGATGCGAACTGTGGAATCCCAAATTTTTGGTAGAATTATAGGGTATGAAAAATCCTACATTTGTCCCATAGTGGCACTTGTATGATCCTTCTTGGTTGAGAGCATGAGGATATTTCCTTCTTTGGGACTGACTGAAGTTTAAGGCTGCTAGAACTTAAAACAGGCTGGCATCTTATGCTGGCCATTCAATGGACCGTGCCAATTTAGGTGAGTTAGGTATCTGTCGCCCCTGCTCATAAGTAATCAATACGTTACCATTTCTTAATGTTCCAAGAGACATGGTATTGAATTCCTCTTAAATTGTGACCCATTGCACATGAGTTCTTGTAGTGCAGGCAATGAGGGCCAGATACATGCAATCTTATCCTTGCATTCAATTGGTTTTTTGTTGTATAAACTTAATCTCCAGGACATAATAGAGTAATATTTCTTTTGTTTCAAAGTTTACCATTCGAATTCCACTTGCATTGACTTTTTTTTGGGGGGTATTAAGGGAAGGAGAGGGCTTACCTCTTTTTTAGCCCTAGGCCAATGTGCCTCATGATGGATCGCGAAAACAGTATCATGCCATAGTGTGATTGGTGAGGATAGCAAGATTACAGTGGATGGACCTCCAGCTGTCTAATGGTGTGCATTAGGGGAAGGATCTAGTCTACAAGTCTTGAGTTGTTTCATCTACTAAAGCCTGTTGCGGGCTGTTTATGATGTTACAACAGCCATTTAGACAGTAGTCACATGCTATCAAATAGTCACTAGAATGTAAAAGAATGCACCAAGCTTGAAATATCTATAGTTGATTGATAGTTGCCTTATTCTTTTCACAATCCAACACCTCTGTTATGCATTATGCAATTTAATTTCGTTTTACATAAAGGGCTGTCATTGCAAATTGCAATATGATGCATATGGGATATGTAGATTTTGAGATTTTGGTAATCTTGTAAGGCAGTGATGGTTGCCGGAGTTACATTATCGTATGTATGGCCATTTATGCAGTATGTCCATAAGATTCATTTTTCATCAGTGCTATAATTTTGGGGAATCTGTTAACTATGCTTTGTTACTGTGAGTCAACCTGGCATTATGATTTCAGGTTTTGTGGTGATTGTTATTGGTTGCACTCACCAATAGACACAAAAGAGTAGTATACACTTTCACCAACGAGCCATAGTTCAGATGGTGGATTCCCACTCCCCCCCCACCCTCAGTTCTCATGACTTGGGTTGAGTCTTCTAATGAGTGGAAAAAAGTATACACTCCTTTCCGGTATTTCGGTACTCGGAAACCAAAGCATAAAGACAAAATGTATTGTGTGTTCTCCTTCCTCTACTCAGTCTAGTATTTATTTTAGTTTTTAACATGTGATGGTGATGTGGCTGGCTGCCTTCTAAGAAATACATATTTTTCTGAGGATGTAAACTACAAATGTTTTCTGGTGCATAATTTTTGGGTTTTCATTAATCTTCTCCTGGCTTGTAGATTGGTAATCAAATTGAAAAAAATTGAGTGTTTCACATTTGGTTTGATTTGGTTTTTCTGTTTGGAATCCTGTCGAAGTGATGGGGACTACTTTAATGTTAATTTAATCTAAAAATCAACCTATAAATTCCTGCGTGCATATATAGTGATTTTTGGTTTTTTATAGGAGGAAAAATAAGTTTATGGTTTTTGCTCTGAATTCCAACGCTAATGCTTGTAAAAAAGTTTTGGGGAAACTCTGCGACTCATTTCTAATGCTGAGGCTAACCACTTAAAAGGCTTTAATTTTCTCATCAAAAGCTTATCTTACATGTATCCATTTCCCCAATGACAGTTATATGTGGCTACTTGTTCGCCAGCACGTGAAGCTACCGCTGGTTATGTGGCCTGGGGTCACTCCTCACTTATAGGACCGGTACGTTAATGCCCCTACTTAGCCGTCTTCTTTCAAATTGAAACCTCTCACTTGACTCACTCCTTGGCAAAACAGGCAAGAATTTTTTTCTTGAATTTCACAAAATTGTTCACAATTCTAGACTTCCAGTAGCAAAGAATGTATTGTAATTCTTCTTTTGGCAGTTTGGAGAACTTCTGGCCACCACAGAACATGATGAAGCTATAGTTATTGGAGAGGTCGATTATTCAACCATTGAACTCCGACGGTGATTGCCCTTCTAACTTGAGCATCTTATCCTCGTTAAAAAATAAAACTAAAACTCACCCTTGGTGCAGCAAACAAGTTTACCGGTTGATGACAGTTTTGCTCATATTAATGACTGCCAAATTTGTAGGAGTTATCTCCCATTAGAGAAGCAGCGCCGAGGTGATCTTTACCAGTTGATGGATTTTCAGAGATTGAATCATCAGTGATTTGGGCAAGAAACACCTAAAGATTGATAGATAATGGTGTGACAAACAATTATCAGTAATCCAGTGGTGGGGAGGTATCCATTGTCCAATCTAATGGCCTAGATTGAATTCCCACATGCATCTATATTATAATAACAATGCAGTGGGAAACAAAGAATAGCCAAATCCTGTCTAGCCCTCGTTTTGTGAATACTTCATAAGGGCATTCAAATAAGGTTCAGAGGATCTGCTATTTGCACCCTGTACCACAAGAGAATTATACTAGTCTTGATTGGGGTGTGTGGAGTTCCGTTTGATTTATGACGCTTGATTGAAGCTTGAAATGGAGATTGTAAACCTGCCATGGTGATTTTTTTTTTTTCTTTCGGTTTTTTAATGATCAAAATTTCCAAATTGCACTTGTAGCAGGCAATTTTAAATGTTTATTACTCCATAGCTTCCGACGGTCCAAACTAGCAGCGTAAATTGTTGCACATATGTTTGACTTCCATTGTCTGGCATTTGCCAACGAGGGAGCTTCTCAACAGATGGTGGCTTTTAACGAGCCAAACTAACTTGAAGTTTGGTTCAAGTGTTCGTAAAGTTGATTAGACAAAGACAGTAAAATTCAATATATTTCGAGCACTACTGCACATCTACTCCCATCTGCAATGCATCTTTAATCTCTTTCCGTGCGTCGGGGTTGCACAATAAGATAAATGTGCCAGTTTTATTTCATAATTTTAGCTGTTCATGATATAATTTTCTTTTAATATATATTTTTTTCATTTAAATTGATACCATCAGTGGCTAGTTTTTTAGAATAATTTTTAATTATTTTGGAGTTGTAGGGGGACAGGAATTACCCTTCAGAGGAAGAGGCTTAATTAATTCAGAGGAGATACAGATTAAACGCCTATGGTAAAATATCTGTAGTTGATTGTTGTTTTTCCTTCTGGCCAATTTAGGAACCGGCTCTTGAGAGGTCAAGTGGCACAGCATGCACAAATGATAAGCCCCCAGCCTTGGGTCAATGATAAGAACTCTAAAATATATCCTAGTAATTTTTTGTACTCTACTTGGTTTGTTTAGATCAAATTCCAGACAGATAGTTTTATTAGGAGAGACTGTGCATTTGGTATGCCATTACGTACAGTAGGGAGAATAAACTCATAATTTTAGAATGATCTTAAGTCACCATTATCAAATCTGTTGTTAATTAGTTTGGGTTATTAAAAGTATTATTGCTTTTTTAGGTCATTTTTTAATGCGTTAATTTTGCCCTTTTTTTTTGTCCTGTTTCGTCCGCCGCTAGGATTGTTCAGCCACCAAGATAACCTTATCCAGAAAAAAAGGCCACGTCGGACCACTACATACTGACACGTCATCAAGAAAATCTCCACCTCCCGCCTCTTACCCACCCACATAACAGTCACATAGCAGCCCTCTTCCCCCTATCCACCCATCAGCCACCGGAAGAAGCTCAAAAAAGCCAAGGCTCTCGTTTCTGCTTCCTGACCCAAAACACAAAAAAAAAGAAGAAGAGCAGGGGAGCTTCCGAAAGATGGCCTCAGCTTCTATGGCGATCCCAATGACTCTTGCCATCACCAAGGGGCTCTACAAGACTACCTCTGATGCCTTCTTCAAGCCGTCAGATGCGCCTGTTTCTGCTAGCCGAAACTCCTCCAAGATCCGGAGGCTTCAAGTCCACGCTTCCCTCAAGGAGAAGGCTGTCACTGGCCTAACAGCCGCCGTCCTCGCCGCCTCCATGGTGGTGCCCCAGGTGGCTGAAGCGGCGGGTCCGGGCATCTCGCCCTCTCTCAAGAACTTCTTGCTCAGCATTGTTGCCGGCGGAGTTGTGCTCGCCGTCATTGGCGGAGCTGTCATTGGTGTTTCTTACTTCGATCCCGTCAAACGGAGCTGAGCGACCTCCATGAATTTCTTGTCTGTTCTGCCTCCCCCTCCCCATTATCTCTCTTCCCCTCCACGTTTCTGATGAGCCCTTGTTGTTCGTGTTAATCAACACAGCTGTTTCTTCGTCGCCGTCGTAATAGAATTTGAATTCGGATGCGTAGAGGCAGACTCCCAAATTGAATTGCATACGATAAAATAGGGTAGAATTCAAATTTAAATTTTATTTTTGCTAAAATCAGAATTTGATTAGGATTTAATTATATTGTTCAGATTAGTTAAGAATTATGAGTTTTAAAAATAATATTAAATATTTTTTAGTATAATATCGTAACGAATAGAAACGACCGACTTGATTGGACTAAAATTATAATTTATGAAACCTAATTATTTTTTTAAATAAATATTGTATAATATAAATAATAATTTCCACCCAAATAACAGGGAAACATTTCACCATTTGGCCTAGTTTAAGCGTGATTTTGATCATATTTAGTTGATGGCCAATTTTCATAATAAAATTTTGATTTTTAAAATTTTATCTTAAAAGCTAAAAATAGTTATCCCACTTTTATTTTCTTTTACCGATTTTTAGATATTATACTTAAAATAAATTAAATTCAAATGAATTAGGACAACAAATCAGTCGAAATATATGAGAAATGGATTCAATTAAAATTCAGCAAAAAACAAGTCTTCAAAATAAAATTAGCAAAATATTCAACTACACTGTCATTCATATTATTCAGTCACAAATCCGAACGATATCAACCATACGATATCTTCTTGACGGTCAATGATAGTAGTAAAATATCAAAATTTGACTTTCACATTGAAATAATTAATAATTAATTATCCCACATTATTTTTACATTTTAAGAAACTAAAACTTAAAATTATAAATACTATCAAATAGCAGAATTATAAGAGCCTAGAAATGAAGTCATTTCTCATATATAAATAATAAAAAAACATGGTGTCACACAAAATGGAAAATTTTATATAAGACCTAAGTTTTGCTTTTCTTGCCATTTGGTAGAATTTGACAGAAAATGAAAAAACAACTTAAAAAATACTTATTCACGTAAAAATTTACAAAATTGATATTTCGCTTCACATGATATTTTATGAACTTTTTTATACCTGATTGTGTAATGGTTGTGATAAGCTATCCAACAAAACAATATTTGGGATTTTAGGACGAGAAAATTATGGTCATATTCTGAATCTAAATCGTTATCTGATTATGTCGAATCAATCATTTGAACCTCCTTATTTTAGATTTTGTGTACTACAATAACTAATATAATGTAAGAAGATACGAGATTTGTTTCTCGGTACATATTTTGACATTCAAATCAGAAACTTTTCTAAGGAAATTGAATGGTTAAAATAAAGGAGATGAATGAGGGATTGATGAAATTTGGAGGATTTATTTTCGTCAATTAGGGAAGTAAAGAAGAAGACAATTTGTGATAAGAGTATAGAGTAAGTTTCTGTCTTTCTCAATGAATGGTTGCAGTGTCTGAATGCCAACCAATCTGTCTTTCTACATTGACGCAATTTTTTGTTTGGAGTGTTACATTGTTTGCACCTCAACTGTTATTTTGGTTTTATAACCGTTTGATATTTAATACTTATTATTTATTCGGCTATTATTATTTGTTAAATATAGTTGATCATCTCTCGATTTTATTTAACCGTTTGTCAGAATTTAATATCAATTTTATTTTTTTGATGGACCATTAATCGTTCAATTTTTTATAACTCTAGCCGCTGAGCTATTCGGTCGATTAATAGACTACATATCTAAACTGATTCCCCAACCAGTATGGTACTAGATTAAGCAACTCAATTGTTCTGATAATTACCTTCGGGTTGATAATTTGTAGGTCCTGTATTTTATCAAGTCAAATAACTACATCTGGACCGTACCCAACAGATGAGAAGTTATGGAGATTTTAAATTGCAAAATTGTGGTTTGTGATTTTATTGAAAATGATGGCATCTCTAACCATTATTTCCATTTTTTTCTTTTAATAGCTTTGGTGCCAATGGCGGTTGTGCTAAGGCAGCTTCTATCATGATCTCATTTCAAATATTCAAATAATTATATTATATTAATATAAAATCGGGATTGGGATGCTCCACAAAATTTCATTGTTAAGGTATTCTTGACATCTACATTTTTATAAATAACATGTTTGTAAAGCGAAAATCATATACGTTAACTATTTTTTATTATTGTAAATTTTTGTTATGTTGCCTTCGTATTCAAAGAGCCTTGGGTCTCTTGGGAAAACAAAAAGGCTCACAACCCAAAATTGTAAAAGATAATTTTTTTTAAAATTATCCACACTAACATGATATTATGCCAAACATTTCATTCTTAAGATTATATCAAAGTCATGCATACTTAAAAAAATTAAATCTATAACTAATTCAAATTCATACATCCTGATGGGTATGCTTATAGTGGGTTGGTCCAAGAAGGAAGAACGGCCCAAATCTATAAATGCTCATATGTGCCTGAACGATCAACTCTAGCTGAAAGGCCAACGAGACCCGCCAAACTTGGCATTAGGACGGATAATTGGCTCACGAAGACGGTCAATATTTTTGTTGATCGGAAGCGCCATAGTAGGCCGGCCTAAGAATAAACCTTAGGTGAGCCAAGCCTACTATGACCCACACTTCCATTCATGACCAGTAACGGTTTTTTTTCTTGATTTCGCGCTCTCCCAAAAGGTAATTTCTATTATAACGGTCACCAATAGATTGAGCACACATATCATAAGGAAAGCACTAGATTCATCTTCTCGTTTGTAATAAACTCTAATGGTTACAAAATGCAAAAGGAAAGCAACCCAATAAGGAGTCGTTACCGCCATTAAAGCTCCACGTCAGAAAAGGAATCAATCTACAACCAGTAACGATCTTTTTTCCTAATTTTGCACTATCCCAAAAGGTAATCTCCATTGTAATGGCCACCCACAGATTGAGCACACATCCCATAAGAAAAGCGCTAGATTCATCTTCTCGTTTGCAATAAACCCTAACGGTTATAAAATGTAAAAGAAAGGTAACCAATCAAGCAGCTATTACTGCCATTTAAGCTCCATGCTAGGAAAGGAAGCAATCCCAACAAAGCGCGAGAATCAAGCCTTCCTACCTAAGGAAGGTCGTCCAATATCTCAGCTATAAAAGCCCATGGAGTTCTCACTCCAGGGCATGTATTCGATCTTAGACAAAAAACGCTCTCAATACTTGTATACAGTCGCCTTCCTCATCAAGCTCTCTCTCTCTACTGCAAAGCTCTCACACTTTCAGCAAACAGTTCCCTCTTTGTCACTACGTTTCCAACAAATCCGGTGCTAAGAGCCAGCGCTCCTCACGAGCCCACAAAAGTCTCTCTCAACGAGAGCATCCCACTGTCCCAAACACTTTCCCAATATTCTCATTGCATTTATTTTCTTTTACCTTTTTAATTTGAAGGCTATTTGATGACTTGAGCGTCTATATATTTTTGGTGGGATAACATCCCGTCGACACTTGACCTCTTGTTTTTAGATATGGTGTGCAGGATCCAAACTCGATAAACGGAATCAACTTTAGGCGATCAATTTGACCCGAACCTGTTCGAAACTTGGATCCAAGACGCATCATTGGCATCGTCTGTGGGAATGCTTACAAAAAGCCGACCACTTTTCTCTAATACTTATCTCAACTTTATCCCCTAAGATAATGTCATCAGTCAGAATAGTGAACACGAGAGTACAAGCTAATGAGCCTGCCAGAGACATGACCTCGCCTGACCAGGACCATGATGCTGGTGCCATGGTCAACAGGATGGTTAACGGGGTGCCCCCACCTTTCTTCCAGAATCTGGTGGAGCACATACAAAATACAAACAAAATGCTCCAAATTTTCTGCTCCCGCTAGGAGCATGCGCAGTAGTCCCTGCACCGGCCTCTAGGAGAGGAGGCCAGAGGAAGCAGAGACCGGCCGAGAAATCCAAGAAGCTCGCCAACATCAGGACTCCGGAGGCCTCACACGCCCAAAGTTGTTCAAAGTTTGAAGAACGTTTGGGCAGCCAAACTCCAGAAGAGAGTCCAAAATGAAGGAATCCTCAATATTCTCAAAGAAAAACCAGGCCCCACGCTCAGGAGGGAGCCTCGGGGATAGTTTGATCTGCTGGTGGCAGTAGCCAGCCGGCTACTCGCCACACAAGAAAAGCAACGGAGTTGGAAACCTACCTAAACTCCAAAAGGTTTGGCCGTGCCACCCGCACAGATCCAAGAGTGGAGAAGATCTAGAATCACGTGTTCATGGATGACGAGCGCGCTATAGATCTAGACTAGTCTCCTTTCACGACAGGAATCTTGAACCATCTAATGTTGGCAAAATTTAAGATGCCAACCCATGACTCATACTATGGGAGTGCTGATCCCATTGATCATCTTGATCATTTTTGTATCCATCCAAGTCAATAAGGGTTGGAGGACGTAACTATGTGCCGCTGCTTTTCACTTACACTAAAGGAAGACGCCTGCATATGGTTCAATCACCTCCTAACAGATTTGATCCGAAGTTTCAGGGAGCTGACTGATCTTTTCTTTGCACAGTACACCTCCAACCACCGAGAAGAGAAGTAGCCTTGACACCTCTCCCATATTAATCAAAAGTAGGGAAAGAATGTGCGAAGCCTCCTGGATCGTTTCGTGGCAAAAGCCAGGCGAATCCCCAAGCTCACGGAGGATCTCCACAATGACATACAAGGACTTCTTTAGACACCTGACGCATAAAAATTCGCAGACCTTATGGGAAGCGAAATCTAGTTTCAAGTAGACCGAATTGCCTCGCTCTTTCCCAGCTGAAGGAAAGAGGAAGTACGATGGCGACGACCACTCCCGCAAAAAGCATCACAGGGTTGAACCACAAGACCATAAAGACTATGGACCGATCAACCTAACGCCCCTAATTGACACGTGTTCGAACGTCCCCACATAGATCTGTGGGGAGAAATTCCTTTAGTGGCTGAAACCACTTAAGAAAGTGGAGGGAGGAAATCTAGCCAAGTACTGTGATTTATATCGATCTCACAGACACTCCACGGAGGATCGCAAGACTCTTCAGCGGGAAATTGAAGAGTTGATCCGGAAAGGCCACCTCACCAGGTTAGTCAAGAACCCTGACCAAAACATTGGCTCTGCATGCAGAGAAGGGCCAGAGCCTTCCCCTCCACAGAATCAGGTTGTAGTAGGAGTGGTCAACATGATCACGACTCGACCGACCATAATTCCAACGGGTCATAAGGAGCAGCAGACTTGGAGGAAGAAACAGCGCACTGTAAATAATGTCATTAGCTTTAGCGACAGTGACTTGGAATATGTAATCTCCCCCCATGCAGATCCCTTTATTGTATCCACGCTCATTTCTAACCGTAGCATCGACTACCAATCGAAACGAGTATTTATTTATAATGGAAGTTCACGCAATTTTATTTACCTTGACGCGTTCTTTAAACTTGGTTTAAAAAAGAGTCAGTTAAGACCTGTCGAAGCCCCATTGTATGGCTTTGACAATGAATCAGTGCCCGTTCAAGGGATGATCTTGTTGGTGGTTACCCAGGACATGTACCCAAAAGTGGTAAGTCGTACACTCACCTTCTTGGTAGTCAACCTGCCATATGTATATAACGCTATACTAAACCACCTGTGCCTAACAGCATTTAGAGCCGTCACTTCGATACCACACCTCAAAATAAAATTTTTGACACCATACAGTGTGGGCGAAGTGATGGGTGATTAGGTTACTGGGCGGATATGTTACATGTCCCAAATCGTTCCTAGCAGCAGCACCAGGTTGACAGGGAAACTCAAACATCGAGACGAAATAACCCTGCAGTAGGCGCAGTCTGATGAGGCAATTATCTAGTCCCACTGAACCCAGAGGATCCGAAAAGGTGTGTGCAGATCGGCGGCTCACTCACTGGTACGTTGCTCGACAAGCTGATCACATTCTTACGACAAAATGCTGACATCTTCGTGCAGACTCCCGCTGTCATGTTTGGGATTCCGGTCGGAGTAACGATCTACAAGTTGGGTCTCGATCCCGACTAAAAGCTCGTCAGGCAGAAATGGAGAAATCATTCGGTTGAAAAGTTAGTCACTATCCGAGGGAAAGTGAAGAAGTTGCTGGACGCTGACTTTATCAGAGAAGTCTAATACCCGGATTGACTCTCTAACATCGTCTTGGTGAAGAAACATAATGGGAAATGGTGAATGTGTATTGACTTCACGGACGTTAACAAAACTTGCCCAAAAGATAACTTCTCTTTACCCAGAATCGACCTATTGGTGGACTCTACATTTGGGCACGAGCTGTTGAGCTTCATGGATACGTACTCAGGTTACAACCAAATCCGAATGAGCCCAGAGGACAAAGAGCACACCTCATTCATGACGAATCAAGGCACTTACTGTTATAAGGTAATATCTTTTGGTCTAAAGAACGTGGGTGCTACTTACCAACGGCTCGTGAATAAGATTTTTGAGAAGCAAATCGGCCGTAATATGGAGGTGTATGTCGATGATATGCTTGTTAAGAATATGACCACCAATTACCATATTCGCGATCTAGCCGAATCCTTCAAGGTGCTCCGTGCACATCAAATGAGACCGAATCCGGCTAAGTGTGTGTTTGGAGTATCCTTAGGGAATTTTATAGGTTTTATTGTCTCTCAACGAGAGATCAAGGCAAACCCAAAGAAGATCAAGGGAAACCCAAAGAAGATCAATGCCCTCATGGACATAACTCCACCACGGAGTGTCAAAGATGTTAGCGGCTAATCGGACGACTGGCGGCTTTGTTCTGCTTCTTAGCTAAGTCGGGGGGACAAATACAAGCTTTTCTTTTAGGCTCTAAGGGGAACAAAAGCGAATGGGGTTCCAGTGGACAGTAGAGTGCTAGGCGGCCTTCGACGAATTGAAATAGTATCTGGCGAATCCACCGTTGCTAACGTCACCCAAGGACGAAGAGGAGCTATACCTCTATATAGCGGTATCAGAGGTGGCCCTCATCTCTATCCTCGTACGCCATGACTTCGACACTGATCGATAGGGTTGCTACATGAGCAAGATGTTGACTGGCCCAGAGATGTGCTACCCACACGCAGAAAAGTTAGCATTGGCACTTGTCTTCTCCGCACGAAAACTGAGACCCTACTTCCAGGGTCATCGTGCAATTGTTCTGACCAACCAGCCTCTGAAGAGTATACTCCAGAAGCCCGACGTTTCTGGACTGCTGGTAAAGTGGGCTATCAAATTAGGAGAGTTTGATATCGAACTCCGGCTCGACCAGCCATCAAAATGGAAAGCGCTAGCTGACCTCATCATTGAGACCACAACACCAATTCTCAAAGAACAACCTACTGAGGACGCAAGACAGCACGAGGAAGAGTTGGAATGGGTCCTCAACGTGGACGGATCATCTACGGATTCAGGCAGCGGTGTTAGAGTGGTCTTAAGAACCCCGGATGGGTTTAAAGTGAAGTACTCACTCATGCTCGACTTTACGGCCACCAACAATGTTGCTGAGTACGAAACCCTGTTAGCCGGGTTAAGACTGACCAAAAAGTGCTCAGCTAAGTGATTGACTGTCTACAGCGACTCTGAGCTGGTCGTCAATCAAGTTAATTGGTGATTTAAGGCTTGCAACCCTAACTTAGCCAAATACTTGGCCAGGTGAAGGACGCCGCCCGGAGATTTGGTAGGGTGACCCTGGTCCATGTTCCCAGAAATAAAAAATAGAATGTTGACTAACTTGTCAGAGCGGCGGCAGCTAAAAACCCAGAGTAGTACTCGAAGAACATGCAGGAGGTCCTGCACACTCCTAGCACTGAGGTACACGAAGCAATGCAAATCTCCAGCGTAGAAAATTGGATCACGCCGTATTAGAAGTATCTGGTGGACGGAGTACTCCCAGAAGACGCGGATGAAGTCAAGCGGGTTAAGAAGACAGTCAGCTGGTACACCACGGTCGATGGACGGTTATATCACTGTAGTTACTCGACTCTGTACCTCCGATGCCTTACTTCTGAGGAGGTTAACTACGCCTTGGGAAA
>JAOVVI020000389.1:0-33040 GCA_028571085.2 Nepenthes alata
CTATTTGCGTACTTTTATTTTAAAAATGCTTCTTTGAGAAATAAAACCTGCAAAATTAAAATATATAATTAAATTATGTAATTTAAATAAAAATTATTAGAAAATAACAATAAATAAGTGAGAATAAAGTCATCACGGCCTAAGGGCAGTTTTTTAAGTTATAACTAGTATTATAAGTTTTCATATCAATATGGGTTTTTCCTTGACAGGTGAGACTCTAGGGCTGCTGTTAAGTGTAATTAATATCATAATTTTCGTACAATGCTTCCACAACGGGTATTCATTTATGGAGAATTGCTGTACACCAGGCAAGTGCACCCAATAAATGACACTGACTCTCTGAAAATCATCCTTTAACAAGTCCCTTGCTGTTCACGGATTCCAATTTTAGAAAAAAGCTTAAAATTGTGGAAACCTGGCAGTTGGCTGCCCTTATTAGAAAGGTGAGCTTTGGTGCTACAATAAGGCTGTTCCATTATATAGAGGCAAGGCTATGTAATATTTTATCCTCCCTAGATCCTACAATGCAGGAAGCCTTGTGTTGTGGCGGAGCCACCCTTTAAGTCATTGCATTGAAAGAGTGAGAATAAATATTGTGGAGAGGAGAGAGAATAACTTAGAGTGAGATGCTGGACTACTTAATGGGAAACAAGAGCTGATTTTCATTGCTCTACTGTTATATTTTGCCTTTCATTGGCCAACTAAGGTGTGTCATGCACCTTTTTTTCCATGACTCCTTTGAACCTACAAACACTGAGAGCCACGAGTATGGTTCATAAATTTGGTGTCACTCTGTGATCTGAGCTTAACATCTCAGTTCAATGAACTCCATTTGTGGCTGGCAGATCTATGTTTCGCTCATTGCACTTTATCAGAAATTACATTTTGACAACAATTTTGAGGCATAATTGTTTGATGGTTGTGATTCTCCGAAGAAATAGCTTTGATTTCTTCTTTGATTGTGTTTGGTGAAAACTGCAAAGAAAATTCATTTTGTATCCCTGAAGTATCATCTTTGATTTTACTTGTGAGTCTCAATAGTTCTGACATTTGTGAGGAAAGAAGTACTGTCTGCTGATGGTGTGAGGGGTAATTCTTGGTCCAGATCCTCTGCTAAAAGCATCGATTTCTCAAGGCCAATGTTTGCTTTCAAGTTAGATAAAAAGGATGTGGTTTCCTGATTGAATTTGTCAGGTGGAGCATTGGGCAACTGCTGTCCTCGTTTCTCGAGTAGAGCACATTGTTCTTCTTTTAAATGTGATACGATAAAATGGTGCATGCTGGTTCTGTCATGGCAGAAATGTTGGGTCAGGAATGGCTTTTCTTATATTAAACTCAGTGCTTACTGCAAAGGGAGACGTGTGGCTGATTGTTTCCTTGGTTATTTTTGGTTTATTTGGGTTGCAAGAAAGTTGATTTTTATTTTCCAATTAGTCCAATAACCTATGATCATCGAACTAATTACTATAGTAACTTAGGATGACCGGATTAAATCCTAGGTATTTGATTCTCAATTGGCTTTATGTTCTTCTGCATTATGAATCCTTTGTAAATATTTCGATACTCTGGTTAAGTGAGATTTGTATATTTCGCTGGCAGTAGAGCTCCTTTGCTGAAAAAAACAAAAAAACAAAAAATAAGGAAATGCCGAGTTAGATCAGCCATATTCATTTCTTGTGCGGATTTTTATCAAACAATGTTCACCAACATTGGGCCCCTAGTGGATCTAGGACTTAGACCTAATGCAAATTAGGTTATGGTGGTGTCTGATGATGGTGTTGTTGGTTGATGAAGGCTTTGCATTTGTAGTTATATATGGAATTAAGATGGTGGTGCTGTTGATGGAAAAAGGAGGAAGAAGATGACTTGTTTGCTTTAAAATTTTTTGTCAGAAAAATGGAGGGTATTGTTGTGTTTCATGAAATAGCTCATTGAGTTACTTGTCATGTCATGTCGACATTTTATCCTAGAAAATACCATGCCATTGTTGTTCATGGAGCCTCATGGTAAAACTAGCAGTTGGTGCTAAGTGATATAAAAGTTCAAATGGTAGGATACAATTATAGTACAAGGTACCGGTGTGTGTAATATACAATGTGTGAGTTGCCTGTGTGATATCTTATGTAGATATACTTAGAAGAATAGAATGGTGAAATGTTACTACCTTTCCGAACGAATGAATCTGCTTCCTTGGTATGTCCTGAGTTCTTACTCTGATTGATATATTAGTTTAGAAAATGGTATTGAATCACCTGATCTTCGTTCTACCCTTTCTATATTTCACATTTGTGTTTTTCTATGTACTCTCTGCTTTTGCAGTTTCTTAAATGATTTTGTATTGGCGATTTTCTTTTCCTAATAATGTGAAAAAATCTTCAATAAGCAAATAAAAACTGAGCCTTGGATACATATTCAAGTTTCTCTAACCCTGTGGTTATGTTGCCATTATTTCACTGTCCTTGGCATTGTTTTTAATTATTTTGGGGGATAAGTAAATCATTTTCAAATTTTTACAGATGTTTATTGGGGCCAACATGTGTTAGTTGATAATCTTGTTCCTGCATTTAAGAAGAGATTTTGTTGGATTTGGAACTAAATGCACTGCTTTTTGACCAACATATTAGTGTTTCATATGCTATCTTATAGCAAGCAGCATATTCATGAGCCCCGCTGATCCATTCTCACAACCAAAGATGAAAGAGATAAGCTCAGTTTTGTCAAGTGGAGAAAATCCCTGACTATATTTCTTTTCCTTTGGATCCACACTTGTCAAGTTGGAGATCTAATTAATCAAATATCGATTGATATATATCAATATCAGGCCCCCAAGAAGATACCAATATTTCTCAATACCGTGGCAAAATCGTAATTTTTTATGATATATTAACCGATAATCAAAATATTGGCCAATACACCCGATATTAGAAAATAATTGCCCCAGGTTTAGATTTGTGAATCCGATAACTGATTTATATCTGAGACCAATATTGATACTGATTTTTTCATCCATATACTGACGCATTGATTTAGAATTTCACCTCTGATTTTGTTGTTTGTCCCGTAAGCAGGAAGTACTTAGAAGAGCCGTGTGTGTGGGTGGAGTCTAACACCACCACCCTCAGCATCTTGTCTTCAAATGCCGAGGTTGGACTTGGCTTTCTTCTAATTATCTCCCTGTTCTCGTAAGTTTCTCGTCTCCTCACACCTCACCAATCTTTTATTCTTTGTGATTTTCCCCTTCTTTCTCTCATTGTTGGGCAGTCTCTCATTGTTGTTAGTTGTTGATATCTACACAGATGGCAGCGGAATATCATACAAACCTTTATGTACTGGCAGGTACAGTTCATACCACAATTTTTCGATTGAGAAGAAATAATTGATGCATATGATATCTTGTTCAAGTTTTTTTAACTAATGATGGTCGGTGGCAGTTGTTGAAGCTCATGTACCACGCCCCTGTTACTGCCGGTTATCACCAAAGTGTCTGGTCAAAGATAGGAAGGAGTGTGTCTCCTGCCATCCAGCGCTATGCCCCGTTCATGAACACTCTGGTTACCATCGTGCAGAGATGGTGGTTTAGGTAGAAGAGGAAAGGCAAGGGAAAACTGGAGATGATGACTCCATGTGGAGAAATTTTAAGCTTATTTTATTCTTTGTTTTGAGTAGTGGAAAGGGGAAGTGATTGGTTCTTGGGGTTAGCTGCAGCTATGCCCCCCTTGATTTCCATTCACATTCATTTAAAACAAATGTAGCTGACTTTGCTACCCTGATCCTGCTGTTCTGATTGTTAATTTGTCGTACAAGGTTTAGCTGTTCAGGGAAGACTTGCATTTGTCCAGAGAGATTTTGTTGGGAAACTGGATTATCTTGACCTTCAATTTACTTTTATGGATGACGGTCAGAATTAACCAATTTGATTTGACATTTATTTTTTTTGCAATCATGAGAAGGAACGTTCAGCTGAAGTAGACCACAGAAGCAGCCTTCATCTTTTCTCTCTTCGGAGAGTTATACCATTAGAGTTGTCCTTTTATAATTTAGTGGTCAGAGATTTGAAATATAAAAATGATCTTTTGTATAAAACAAAAGTTTTGTACACTATGTTGTCCTTTTAGAAAGTTTACTTGCACACCTCAATCCATAAATGGTAGACCATGCTAGCCAAAGCAGCTTGTTATATACCAACAGCATTCCTTCCTCTAAAGATTCTCGAGGAACCAATTATTTACAAGCCTCTCAGATTTACTTCACCTTCCTGCTTCCTGGGTTCTTAATTTGAATTACATGCATCATCTACCATTAGGCCTCTTTCACACAAATAATCCTTAGTACCCTGTCCCTTGCTACTAACCAAAGAATGAAGCTGCGCCTTGAGTTCTATCTTTTTAACGCTTAAAACCATTTTTGAACGAAGCAACCACTTAACCATCTCTGTACCAGTAACTCATAAGCCATTTGCGGGTGAATCTGCATTAGGCTCGACGCTCCATTTGCAGTCACAATCACATATATGGACCACCTTGTGACCCTGTTCAGAGGAGCTATCACTAGACAGTGTCCTTTCTGCAAAGGCTACCCATCAACAGGTTTCAACCTCAGAATTATGTAAGTTCTAAAATTAGACTATTGGTACAGATTATGGACTCTAGTTAAATGGCCTGTACTCTTGTCAATCAAATATATGCAGCAGCAATGGTTTCTGTAGAAATAAATAAAAATATATTTATGAACTCATCAGAAGTATATTTTGGTACACAAGCATTTGAACATAAAAAATTCCCTAACAGGCAAAAAATTGAACAGAACCTCAGAACTTTGTTAAGGCTGGACCAGTGTTGAGCAGTCAGGCTGTCAAACAGGATGCAGTTGCATCGTGTTTAGGCTCTTGTGTCTCTTGCTCTGCAGAAAAGTTGTCAAAATTCAAGCTTCTTGCAACGTCAAAGAAATGCGCAACAGCTTCTTCTGGCGTTCCCACGAGAACACCATGTCCAAGATTTAGGATGTGACCACTAGGGCCCGCACATCCTACAACCCTGCCAAATAAACAGCATCAGCTTACTGCAAACTGTGTCTTTAGCTGTAGAATCTACTTACCAAAAAAAAAGTGTCTTTAGCTGTAGAATCAAATAGCTACAATCATCAGCTAAGCTGTGAGCATCTATCTAGGTAAAACCTGCTGCGTTTTCCCTCTGAGAATCATGTCAAACACCATGCACATGTCCCCAAGCCAGATCCCCAAGCTCAAATATACATACTAAATTTGAAAGGATTCTATATTCAAGAGAACCTTGAGGGTTTGCGCTTTCTATTATGAAGTGCTCACATTTCTGATAAAAAAAAAGATAAAAGAGTTGCAATGAGCATTAAATGGTATCCTTTTAATAAAATCATTCAAAATCAGGTGGTCTAGAATAAGCATACAGGTGAAAACTGGTTACAAGCTGAAGTCCACATGCGAAATTGGTACTATAAAAATGTAAATAGAGCTCCAATCTGATGCAAGTTTACCAAAAATTCACATATGGGGCTTTTAAGAGCATAAATTGTCTTGGTTCAATGCTGAATTTCATTTTTACAGGAATTGTTTCATAAGGCACCCTGGGTAGCTTTTTAGGATCTACCAGCTGTTCCCCCACTCATATCTGAGGAAGAACATGGCCTGTTAACCACAAAACAGTACTAATCAAGGACACCGTATAATTTCAAGGTCACAGGTTACTTAGAGATCAGCCTGTAGGCTGTAAGCTACACATTGTGCCATCGTGCATAGTCCTGACTCTGTGTATAAAGAATCATCAATTTGAGGACGTTGTGGTTGCAGCTTTTCTTTTAGGACAAACCTCTGAATCTCATCAGTCAATGCTGGAAGAGGAGAAAATAGATAAGCAGGATCAACATTCCCCTGTACACTAATTCCATCACCCAGCCGCTTCCTTCCATCTGCCATATCCACTGTCCAGTCTAGACCAACCACATCGACTCCAGTTTCCTTCATCCTTTCAATAAGGCCACCATTTCCATTTATGTAGAGAACAAGCGGTGTCTTGGGGCACTTTTTCCTCACTGCATCTACTATCTGCCGATTCAGCAAACACAATTCATGGTCAAGAGTGACAAGAAAGTATGCAAATGGTACTACTCGTGTTTTAATGCCCGTAAAAGGAAATGTAGAAGAATAAAAATTGCAAGTATATGGACCAATGAGTACCATAAATAGCTGGTTACTACTGATGGTTATTAGAAGGTGGGGGCAGCGATAGCACCAAAATGTTGGGACAAAAGGCCGGTCGGACAGGAATGCACACAAACACACTAAGGAAGAAAGAGGAGGAGCGCACAAGTTTTACGTGGAAACCCTTCACAAACTGAAAGAAAAAACCACGGGGCACTTAATCCATAATAAGTCCACTATATGAAAAATAGTTACAAAACCCCGAAAGAGTATCCGCTATACACCTGAGACAAAATAAGAAAAATAACACCAGAACAAGGAAACTCTCACTTCGCTCTTTACTTTTTGTTTTTCTTCTCTCCTTCTCACCGGTGGTACACTCCACTCTTTTTCTTTTCACATACACTACTGGACTTCACCGCTTCAGCTATATCGTCTCACTGGACTTTACCGCCTTTGAGCACTCACACTTGTGCTCTCACACCGTGTCACTTGTATATCCTTCGCTGCATGCCCAGTATGCATATATATATTGATTTTCCTGGAAACCATCACAGTGTGGACAAAACCTGCCACCCTGCAACCTGCCATTGGCTCTGCAGATTATCGTACTCTGTAGAGACGGTGCCTACCCTGCAGAGACTGCACATATTCCCCAAAGATCACGTATGCTCAGACAATTTTCTGAATTGACATTCACGTGCGCTTTCTGCGCCCAGGTCCTCGGTCTTCACTGCGCTTAGGCCATGCCCCCGGGCATTTCCAGCGCACAAGTTCGCAGACTTTTTCCTGCGCACCAGTCTGCGGACCACAACTGCGCACCTTCACCAGGCCATTTTGCCTCCTAAGACGATCAACCCGTTGACCGGTTAATTTGCCTCAAAGTGCATTCCGTGTGTCTTCAGCCGTTGTGGGAAAACCGGCCATTTTGCCCAATCCTGACAAAATGGCGCAACCGGCCATTTTGACCCAAATCTGGCACTGTAGCATACCAGTAAATCCTGCCATACTGGTCAATCCCTGCCATACCGGTCAATCTCAGCCATACCGGTAAATTTCATCCATACCGGTCATTCTAGCCATACTGATAAATTTCATCCATACCGGCATTTTAGGCATACCAGTAAATCTTATCCATACTGACAAATTCATCCATACCGGTAAATTGTGCAAACCGGTAAATTTGTCCATACCTGTAAATTGTGCAAACTGGCCATTTTTCCATACCTGGAAAAATGGCACACCCAGGCAAAACCATAATCAGCCGGTCAACGCATTGACCGGACATTTTGCCTCCAGCGGTCAACCTCCTGTTGACCGGCTATTTTGCTCATCCACAAAACTTGCCTTGTACGACCGCCTTTCTTCGGATTTCTTCTCTGGCAAATGCACTCCTTCATTCGCTCTCCGGAAACCCACCCCAGATAACTCCTCTCCTTTTCCAGCCCGTCAACATCCCCGTTGACTGGATTCTACCTCTAGCTGGTCAACCTCCCGTTGACCACCTTCTGCTACCCGATAACGCTTTCGTTTGTTGAGTTACTCACAAAGGAGTAACCAAACCCAACACAAAACATGCCAACAAAATCTGTAGAGACTGTTATATCACAAAAAGGCCACAAAGAAATTTATTTGCTCCCACAATTCTAAAGCTTCTTTTCCAGTTTCTCTTTTTTGCACTAGGCAATATGGTGGGAGCAACACTTCATTTTTTTGGTCACTCATGGGACTTGAACACACCATCATCCCTGACCACCCCAATTGCTGGGCTGGTGCCCTTCACCCAGACAATCATGTTGTAGGCAAGTTTTTCCAGTTTCAATTGCAGCAATTATACCCTGAAACATAGCTATTAAATCAATGCAAACTCAGATGTACAGAAAGATACCAACATGAACCAATATGCGTGCATGCATGTGCAAACATAACAAAACTGCCAACCACCATCTGCCAAAGACGAACCTATAAACCTCTCTCCATTTATCTACATGAGAACAAACTCTAATCAGCATCACATTATTTTGAAATGTAACTCCAACTTACACCCCCCCCCATAGCACCCATCACCATTGAGTTAAAGCACCAATATCATCCACAACCCACAGCATGCACCACAGGAATCTTGATGGCAAAAAATGATGAAACTGAGATGTGAGCGCAACCAAGTGCATTACAGCCTAAAAAACAGATAGGGGGCTGATTTGGGTCAGCTAAGTGTGGAAAGGCTACCTTATTTGGCTTCAGTTCAAAGCTCTCATCTTGATTTTGGGATGTTTGGCGAATTCCATGTGACCTTGATTGACTTCTTGTGTGACAGTTGGATCACATTTAAAGGTTTCAGCTACAATTAGGGCTTGATGAGGATGTCAGTTGTAGCTATCATATGGTTCACTTGTTCTCCGTTGGCTGATTGGTGAGCAACAGTTGGGTTCTATGCTGTCTAAGATTATTCGTACTCAGAGAGACAATAGTAACTTGGAGTTGCAGTGGATCAGCAATGGTTGGAGATTATAGGCAGTTTTCAATCCGCAATGCTATATGATACCTTCTTAATTTTTTATTGTTGATGGTGACGGATGGTGGAGCTAATATATGATGGCAGTGATGGTGGCTGGTATGAGAAACTGCTGGTGACAGCGATCTGGTGTTTGGATATGATCGATGCTGGTTGGGGATAATAGGGGGCATTGGCAGAGGAGCTGAAGGTGGTGCATTGTGGGTCTGATATATCTCTTACCATGATATGTTCTGGAAAGACTTTATTTGGAAACCTTTGGCATCAAGTTGTTGTAATTGGTTCAAGAAATAAAGTTCACATAAAATTCCTGCAACTGAAGTAAGCAGCAAGCAATAAAAACGATACTTTGGCCTCACATACATTAAAGGTTGAAGGAAAATGGAAAGGTTTTTCTGAGTTTTATAAATACTAGACCAAAAGAAGTTAAGGTCACATAATGAACTGCCTTTCTACCTAATTTAATTGGGGCAGTATGACGTTTTAGCAGAGGCTTATCACTGTTCAGTCTATATTGGGCAATGCACATAACTAGATATAGGTGTACAAAAGCAGAAGTATGGCTTACAAAGTGTATACTAGGCTTCGACAAAAACAAAAATCCAGCACCACAATAAAGAAAAGAAAGGGATGGAAATAAAATTAGAAAGCAAAACAAAACCAAAATTAACATTCCATGAATTACAATATCATGGAGGTCAGAGTTAAAAGCTTACCTGCTTAATGTAAGGCTTAGACCAATGATCCCACATATCAGGAGACAATTGCCCACCCCATGAATCAAATATTTGTATACAATGAGCTCCAGAAGTTACTTGAAAGACAATGTAGTCAGAAATTGCCTCCGTTAAATGCAAGAGAAGTTGCTTTAATACATGAGGTGCAGTATGGCACATCCTCTTTATCACAGTGTAGGTGCGAGTAGTACCCCCTTCCACAATGTATGTCGCAATTGTCCAAGGTGCACCCACAAAGCCCAACACTGCAGCCTGCTCACCAACCTAAACAAAAAAAAGGGACATACAGAGAGTTTTATGTTCGAAAGAGGGAAAAGGAAAGGAAATATACAAGCATTTTCTTCAGTTACAACAAGAAAATAAGTTACCTCATGGCGCAAAATTCTAAGAGATTCCCCAACAAAATGAAGTTTTTCAAAATTAATGGAATGCAATGCCTTCAAATCATTTTCTGTACGAATTGTGGAATGGATAACAGGACCTCTCACTTCTTCTATGTCAAATGGAACTCCAAATGCAGGAAGAGGAGTGAGAATGTCAGAGAATATTATAATCCCATCAGGACGAAAAGCTTCCCAAGGCTGCAAAGAGATTTCCACAATGAGATCAGTTGTCTCTGATCTCTCTCGGAAGGATGGATGTTTCTCTGCAAGCTTTCTGTATGCAGCCATATACCTTCCTGCCTGGCGCATCATCCATGCTGGTGGTCGGTTAACAGGATCTCCCCTTGCAGCCTTAACCAACAGTGGATCTGAATTCAATATATAAGAGGAATGAAAGAGAATAGTAAGAAAAGGAGCTGAGACTAAAAGGGAAGGGCCTATACGCACCAAAGACAAGAACCTCATGCACTTTTGAACAATTATCTTACACAACTGGGCTTCTTGAATAAACTGAAATGGCGGCAGTCAAAAGGCACAAAAGAGCAGTATTGGCTAGCACAAGTGGGTCTTAACTAGATTGAGCAACAACATCAAGAGATACAGGCACTCGATGCAGTTTAATAGTGTTAAAACAAATTCCCCCCAAGAATTGAGTTGGGTATGAGTTGCATGATAGAAATCAAACACATCTAACCCTAATATCAGGCTTGAAGAAACAATGACGTACAAACCAATTTTAACTAAATCAGTTACTGTACCATATCTCAAAATTTTATAATCATTTACTGCTTTTTGCAATAACATTTAAGTAAATGATTTCTAAAGAGGGAACTTGGAAAATAAATGATTTGAACAGACATTTTGAACCTAAGGTGTGGAGGGTATCATTAAATCCATTAATAAAGACCCAACAAAATGACTGTGGATCTTAGATAATATTCGGAAACTAGCTGTGAAAAAAGCTTATGATGAAATAATAAAAGGGTTGCTCATCCTAACATGTGGCCTAATAGCTTTTGGAGCACAGCTTGGAAATTCCATGTGGTTCAGTGACTTAAACTTCAGTGGTAGTGACTTATTCACAACATTATCCCTACAAGACCATCTCTTGGTAAAATAAATGTTTTACCAGATATCTGTTGCGTCTCTGCCAAAGAAGCTTCTGCCAGACAAACCTAATTTCTAACTATCCTTTCGCAAAAGTCATCATGTTTATTTAATGGGGATTTCAAACCTAAATGTTCAGCAATTGGTGACTTGAGGATTGGATAAAACTTGCTTCCTCCAAAATGGTTGTTTGGCCATCAGTTAGTTGATGGATCACAGTATTTATGATATTTGAAATTTTATGACAAGCCAGCAATGATTTCCCCTTTCGGGAAAAGTAACCAATACTGTATGCAACTGCTAAGGTATTAGGAATGTGTGGCAAGATATGCAGCATGAAGGATCAAGCATTTAGACCCCCCTCAAACACAATTTACACAACAGAAACCACATGGTTCTACCACCTCTGGATTTTGGCCAATATTTGTTTTGACGGATCAGGTGGCAACCAGCAACCACTGGAACCATGTCTAGTGACAGGAATCCCAGTTCCCAAGCTGAAACTTAGGTTGTGGATTCTAATGAACCACAGATTGCTGAAGCAGAAGCATGCTTGTCTGCTATCATAATAATTACTAAGAAGGATCAACAGAAATACTGACTGAAGGCATTATCAAGCTAATACTTGATTGTTTCATGGATGACTCCCCCCTTACCTGGAGAATCAAACATATTGGACTAAAATCTAAGCAATTAACATCCTCTTTACATCCAATCCCCTTCATCATCTGCAATCCTCTGCAGTTCCCCAGCAAGTCCTACTTAATACAGCCAATTATAGTTTCTGTTTCAATCAGTTAATTACTTATCAGTTGTAGTATCATTCCATAAATGAGAATTATCTTCTCATAGATAAGAGAAAAATAAACACAAGCAACATGCAATCCTTTTCCACTGCAACTGTCATGCTACAAAGCTATTTTTGGGCCTTCAACTAGATGCTAAAGTCTCAAGCCTTTAGTGAAAGAAATGTTTTTTTTTTTTGACTCTGGCATATCCTACTTTTGGACTTGAAGCATGGATTATGGGTAGGCAGTAGGCACACCTCATAGCTTGTGGTGAAGGTTAACTTAAATAACATGGGCTTCAAAAGAATTGAACTAATGACCAGAGGTCAAAAGCCCTCTAATAGCATGTGGCTTGTCCTCATTAGCCCATACTGCTCCAGAAATGATACCTATGGTTAAAAAGATAAATACTAGACTATTAAGTACTAAGACGTACCTCCAATTATCCACTTGAATAAATTGGGATCAAATTAATTGATTCCAAACGCTTAAGCATAATGGTTAATATACTTATAAAAGGCAATCATTTACATATTCTAGTGAACTTCTCATTCCCCACAAAAATGCAGCAAAAGCAGCTAAAATACGTGCACTTCAAACATTTGAATAATAAAACCCAAACTGATACAGAAATCGAAGCTCAACCACCAAAACCCATAAAAAGGAAACCAGAATCCAAGAGAACGAGTGTATACCCGAAGAAGCTGAACAAGCCCGAGGGAATTTCCCGTCGTTGAATTTTGGTTTACAAGAAAGACCGAATGCCGTTTGATTACTAGGGAGGAATCGAAACGTTAGAAACAAGCTCGATGGATTCCAGCCCAGAGTATGGCGGTCACTGCATCCATCAAATTTCTGTGTTAGAAATGTGGTCACAACTAATGCATATATAGAGATAGAGCACGCGAACTAGCCTGATTATAGAAGATAAAATCATGCTGTTTAGAGAGAGTTGAGCACTTCTGTCTCTATCTTTGTCATTGCGTTTGTGTTGCGCCCTTCTTCATGGCTTCTGCCATTAGCAAGTCGTGGACCACAGAAATCAAATTGAGTCAGAACATGATAATCCTGCACTCGGGTTGGTTTCTCCAGTGCTTTTCGGCCCAGCTTTGGGTTCCGAATTGTTTCGAGTGGGCTCAGAACAAGATAAATTAGGGAGCGAGGATGACGACAGTTGGATTGAAAAAATCTAATTACTTATATTTTAAGATAATAAAAAATATATGCATAATACATAAATCTATTTTTTATATTTATATATCATAATACTAATATTATAATAATATGTCCTAAAATCTAAATTATTATACAAATTAAATAAATACTTGATCTTTCAGTACAGGTCAAATTAGATCAGATTTAATTTTTATCTCTATTAACCTGAATTCTGTACACCATAAATAATAATAAAAATATTAAAAAATTGACAGCACTCATTCTCCAATTTATTCTTTGATATTTAAATCAGAAACTTTTTCAATTAAACAGAAAAATGAAAGAATGTAAAGAATGTAAAGATACATATTTATGGGAGATGTGAGAGGAGGACTGAGTTCCTAGTGCGTTTAATAGGGAGCGACTTTGAAATAGTAGAAGGGTAAGGCTCCGATATGTCGCACTCAGTGAGTGGCTTATTAAGATGCATTCGACGAGTAACGACTTAGAAATGAGGAGAAAGAGTTGTGTTTGGGAAAAAGTGTTTAGTTCTTTCTCAGCTTTCGTATCTCGCTTGAAGGTTGATTTTGTCCGAGATTCATCAATCCCTCTTTTTTTCTTTGAAGGCGAAGGATATTCGTAATATTTCGTGGAAAAGGTTTTGGTGCCAAAGCTCATGACAAGTGTCTGGTCAAGATTTACCAACTGTCCGAGCGATGGTCATAGCCATTATGTCAATTGTCGCTTTGCGATGGTAATGTGACTACTATGAGTCGTGGTCGACATTGGCCAAATTGTTCCAGTGTAGGTTGGCTGGAATTGTTGTCGATACGAGCGATGTGACTCTTCACGGTTGACTTTGATCACCATTGGCTAGTGGCTGTCACGTTGGTATGTTTTGCATTGCCAGACTGTTATTGCTAAGTATGAGAGTTGTGTCAAACCGTGATTGGCTGAGTCATAGAGGTTATCTGCTAATTTTGACCCGTCGTTTCCTCTTAGGCCTACTCGCAGTGGATTTGTTGGCTAGATGATTTCTTGGGCCTTGTTTTGCATTGAACGTCGCTGGTAAGTGGGCTAACTGTTAGATTGGTCTATATTATAACTAGACCCATCAATAGTTTTAGTGAATTATTGATTTAGTAAAATTTTTTTAGACACAAAATTTTTAAATTAAAATATTTTTTAAAATTTTTTAAACAGAAATTATTAACCGTTAAATTATTAATCTAATAATTCTAGTGAGATTTTGGGGGATCTCCAATGCATTGTACAATATTTATAGAATTTTATTAGCTGGTATACATTAAATCAAAAGCTAGGGTGTTAGGTTATAGTCAACACTATTTATAAATTAATATGACTTAATATAAATCTACAATATGAGTTTATATATATATATATATATTTAGTATAAGAAAAGCTATTTATAGAAAACAATTTTCATTAAATTCAAACACTAAAGCACTATAACAGTCAAATAAGAATATAAAACTACTAATAACCGCTCAAAAAAATAAAAAAGTAAAAAGACATCATAATTACACTTAAAAGCCAACTAGGCATAATTAAATTAGGTTATACATCAACTCCGAATATACTTAAGTCCCTATTGTGAGCTCACGAATGAATATATAATAATACTTGATGGGTCTGATATTATAGGCCAATTTAAAATCTGAAGCGTGTCAAAGAAGCTTCAATATAGCGGGAAAGATTTCTCTTAGTGGGAAAATTAAGCTCCACTTGGCGACATAATTTTTACTTATTCTCTCAATAAAAGGAGGAGTAGCAGGCAAGGAAAAGGGGGAGGAGCCTATAGCAGAAAACCTTCCCAAAAGTGGTGCCCTTTTTCCTTTCTCTATTTAACTGCCCGTCAACGAAACAGAGCTTCAAAGGAAGCCCTTGTTAGGGCGCCTAGCTCCTCCTTCCCTGTCGTCGGTGAAACAGAGCACAGAGCTCTCTCATCAATAGCGCCTCTCTCTCTCTGCTCCTGTTTCTGTCGAAACAGAGCACAGAGCTCTCTCATCAATAGCGCCTCTCTCTCTGCTCCTGTTTCTGTCGAAATAGAGCATAGAGCTCTCTCATCAATGGCATCTCTCGCTCTTTGCTCCCATTTCTGTCGAAATAGAGTACAGGGCTCTCCTGACAACGGCATCCAGCGATTCACCATCAAATTGGAATGAAATAGAGCCGGGAGCCCTCTTTAATGGCGACTAGAACACTCGGTGAGGCTCCCCCCAAAATGGAGTCCAGAGCCTCTCAACAAAACGGGATATGGGGCCGAAACCTTGAAAAAGAGCTCAGCCGTCATCCACATCAAGCTAACAATGAGTTCTCAGCTCCTCACCAATGGCATTTGAGACTCTCGGTGAAATAGAAAGCAGAGAAGCTCTTAGATAGCGTCGCCTAGCTGCCTCGTCTTCAAATCAGGGAGAATGGAGTCGGTGCCCGTGGTTCCCCGAAGCTCACAGCCAGACATAGTGCCGTGGAGACCTAAGAGAATGTTGCCTAGTTGTGCCATTGACGGAGTTAGATGGAGCCCCATAAATGACGCTCAACTCCCTTAAGCGAAATAGGGAATGGAGCTCCTTGAAAAGCTGCTCGGCATCAGCACATTTAGCAGAGTGCCGTACGGCGTTCCCCCAAAAGTGCCGTCCAGCACCTTCAGCACCGCTCATTCAACTTGTTTGGTCATGGCTGACTTCGTATTCATCTGCCAACGGGGATAATCCAGATGGGTGAGGCCCAACAGGCTCCGAGCTCATCCCAGCGTATTTTGACAAACCTCCAAATACCACCGAGGCCCACGGACATGTCGTCTCGCCCCCAAGCAGGCACATCTTCAAGCCGTCCTCCTTGGACGTGCCTCTAAGCCGCTTCTTTATCGGGCGCACCTCTAAGCCACCCTTTGCATGTGCATCCATAGATCTCAGGCCTCCAAATACATCCCGCTCACACTCCCCTCATCGTTGCATCTTTGTACTTCCGTCACGTTTACCTTTAAACATGCATCCCTCCGTTTATTGTAGAAGATATCTCACTTGAGTATTAGAGTGCGATGGTGGGATAACTTTTCACCACCCTCTGACTACTTATTTATAGTTTGTGTTGTGCAGGTTCTAAGTTATCGACGACGGAGATCGAATTTGATCCAGATCGATCCGCAGCGAAAGATTGGAAAGCTCCCTAATCCATACGACAACCGAAAACCCGAAACGCAACAATACTAAATTGTTAATGCCAAAGTTATATTTGTGCTTGTGTAAATCATAAATTTTTAAATATATGTAGAATTTACTTATATGTATTAGATATTTTTTAACAAAAAAATATAAGTTATCCAATTAAGTGTTAACTATCGTTTATAAAATTGTTTTTGTTTTTAAAATTTTCTATTAAGATTTAGCGATAGTCAATTATAGAATTTGGGACATGAACATGGAATAAAAATCTATCATATTTTTATTATAAGCATGATTTTTTTTTATTTATACTTTTTTTTTGTGTGTTTTTATCTATTTGTGGAGATGGGACTGGTTGGAAAATCCACCGTTGATTTGATGAGCTCAGTTACCCGAGATTCTCGTAACATCGTTGAAGTTGTTTTCTATAAAAAAAGAAAAAAGAAAAAAAGAAGGACATTTTAAAAAATTAAATTAAATTAAATTAAAACCAGGAAAGGTTTAAGCACGTTCCCACCAATGAGACCTGTATTTTCCGCATAAGAGCATCGCAGAGGGCATAGGGTTTTGTAATCCGACTGAGCCTCCTCACTCACTCTATCTGTACGTTATATGGCAAATTGATCATTCGTTCATTCCAATTTTCTCTCCAGAATCAAAGTCATTCCTTCCAATCTGCTGTCCGTCACAGCATGCGATGGCAAGCGTAGGAAATCAATTGCCCCAAATTGGCGGGGGAGGGCTTGGATTGATGTCGCCATCTGGGTTTCGGTTCAATTTGCGCCATGAGGATCCCTGTCGTGGATACGTTAGAACCACAATGTGGGTATCTTTTCGTCATTTTGATTTGAATTCCTTCAAATGTATACTTTTTTTCTCAAATTAGCTGAGTTTTTTGGGTAAGTCGGTTACAAATTCGCGAATTTGCAATTTCGTTGATAACTCGTGAACTGGGATGTCTCTGGAAATCGCTTCAGAAAACCATTGATTAATTTTTTGAAAAGAAGATATCAGAAGAAAGGCCCTAATTGAAGGTACTGGCGAGAATTAGACGAGAGAAATTCTTATGTGGTTTGAGACCACTTTGGTCCTTATGTGATCATTTCGGGTAGTGTGTAGTCCACGTGGGTTTATGAGTAGGGACCACTATGGTCCTGGATTACCTAAGAATTTCGTGATTAGAGAAACTCAATTAGTTTTAATATAATGGCTTTGAATTATTGGTGGCATAAGCATTGGACCTGAGATAAGGTTGACCCACTGTGGAGCTGAAACATTCTGACCATCCCGTGACTCTTCGCAATGACCTTCGGCATTGGATCATCATTTATATTGATGAACTGTTTGCTCTAGAATAGAAGCATCAGATATAGGATTTAATTATATTTGTTGTGTTAAACCGAAACCAATTATTCTAATCAAGCCGTCTGGTTTTGTATGGAAAATGAACTGATATTACAGTGAGGCATGGAGGAAGGTGGTGTCAGAGTATGGATAATGAGATAAAGTCATATAGCTGTTAAATAAGTAAAGCCAATTGGGTGAAATGTTCCGAAATGCTTGAGCCTCCTAACAAGAACTATTGCAGCTGAAGCGCCAAAGAATTCTTTCTTCTAGCTAAATATAATCCGAATATAACTTTGAATGATTATCCTATCCCATGTAAATCGCTTACCTTTTTGCTCGATGGTTTCTTTCAGTGCGAAATTTCTTACTCAAAATTCCTCTGGGAACTATGAACAACAAATAGCTGAGCTTGCTGCCGACTTGGAAAACCATCTATTCACCGATGCTGTCTGCAAGGTATGCTTCTCTATTATATATTTGGTGTCAGAGTTATTTATTAATCTCTTTTCCTTAAGTTTCAATGTTTTCTGCAAGGCTTGTAAATGGTTATTCGCCCTGTAATGGATTATTCTGAATATCTACTTATTGTTGTCTTGTTCAGAGATTTTGTGTTAACACGCAGTTGTGATTATCCCTTCTTATGTACTATTGAAGTCATAGAATTTTGAGAATTCGTTAAGTTGATTGACTTCCTATAAGTCCAATTGTTGACTTACTTCCTATATACTTTGAGTTCCTTCTTGAAACTTGATTGAATTAATTGATTCAAGTTCTTCTTTTGTAGAACCTTCATACTTGTATCCATTTTCAGGAGGACTACCTAAATCGAGAATCATTTTATGATCGACTGCAAAATTTAATTCAGAAGAAGTGGCTCCATTCTAAATTTGCTCAGCAAGAAGTCTTCCATTGTCCTTCCTCATTTTTGCCCATTGCAACTGATGCACTGGCACCGAGTGCAAATTTATTGGATCCTTTTCCTGATAATGCAATGGCTATTGGCACTGGTTGTAATGTAGTGGGTCCTGATGATGTAAATCAACCACAAGTTTTTGCTGATGTCTCATTGAATTCTTTATCTGGTAACTTGGACTAATAGATTTTATCTTAACGGTGCATTTGGCAGCTTTATCAACATATCTTATTATTCGATAATTATTTTCTTCCAGGATCACAAACAAAATACAACAAACATGGAGTTGCTGCTTCATCTCTGAGTGGACAGTGTGCTTTTGGGCAGACTTCAACAGCACATGAACAAGTCATGTCCGACAATTATACTCCCAAGGAAGTTTTTTCTTATTTTAAACCTGTCGACAGTGGGCGAACCTTTTCTCAGAGCATTTTACTCTACGATTCTGAAACATCATTTGAAAGTAATCACGGATCACAACATATTGCTGATGGTACTGAACATCATTTCCTTAGTAATTTATAATTTCAAAAATGCTTTGTATTTTCCATTTATATGTGGAGTTTTTTTATTGCATTTGTTCACTTCTTTGTCTCATTTGGCTAGTTCCCTTATCTTCATGTCCCCGTAAAATTTCAAATGTTGAATTAAATTCTCAAAATTACTCCTAGCAAAACTGAAAATTTAGGTTGCGTGTGATTTATTATGTTTAGTAACAGGAATTTCAGTTTTTCTAAGATGGGCAGAGTTGAAATATAAATCTCTAAGTAAACAAAAGTAATGCAGTTAAATATGCTATCCAAAGTTATGTCTTGTTCAGTCCCCGGCCTCCTTTTTCTTGGTAAAAACAGATCTATTATCTCTAGTTATCTCTGTGGAGGATGCAAAACTTTACTAGCTGTTCCACAATTGGACTGAGTCTGTGGGATCTGAGTAGCTTATAATTGGGTTTGAATATTTTAAACCTCTACCACACCAACACATTTTGCATTCAGGGAAGAGGATCTTCAGTTCTTCACTGATACCCATTAGATATGTTAAATGGGTCGTGCCGAGCCGTCATGGCCCATCTATTTGGGGCACCAAATGTAAACAGGCTCTATCAGGTACGGCACGGTTATGTCATGTGCCGTGCCTAGCATTGTGTTAGAATCTAAACTGAGCCATGTGAATTTTTACATAATTTTTCTCGCATCTTTTAATTTTTTTTAAGAATTTAGGTGAATTTAGTTTGAATTTTAGTATTATAAAAAAAATTAGATATCCCAATATAAAAGTTGGGGTCTTTAAATGTATACTAATACAAAAGACCAAAACGCCCATAAACCTCTTTATGAAGGAATAAACTTTTGAAATCTTCTTCCATATCCGATTGTTACGTTTTTACTATTGATTACTTGCTTGTATTTTCGCACTTTCAATTAGCTATTTCCTTACGTTCAATAAATTTGACACTGGCATAAGTTTTCACATTGCATCCAAGGACTGATCTTGACACTTAAGAGTGCTCGTGGGTTAACTTGGCCGATGTCCGTTCCTGTGGAAAACTAGACACATCACATGGTTTTGTGATTATAAAAATTGAACCGTGACACATGGCATGGGACCTATATGTCCCGACCCTATGGGTCGTGCTGTTCCACGAGCAGAAATGTTTTTAATATGTAAAAAAACGTTATAGAAAATACATCATATATTATTTATTTCATTAAATATTTTTTATATGTTACAATTTAAATAAATAAAAAATACATCTATCAATAATTCTTGGTTATTTTCATCTTTTATATTTTCTACTACCGTTACTTTTAGAGTTTTCCTATTCACTAAAATGAAAAAATGGTTGGATTTCTAATGCAATTATTTGCGTCCAACCAATATTCGAAAAGGATGCACATTTCTACAGTTTCAGTGTCATCCTACTTTTTTCATCAACTACTCAAACTAAGCACTGAAAGCGGCTTCCAATAACACCATACTTGCTAGTGAAATTAAGAGATCTCATGCCATTAATGCGAGTACAAGGAATGTATGCTCGTTGGCCTTCTACTAATCTAAAATCTGAAATTCTAAACTGCTACTTATAATGTTAAAAATATGGTTCAACTGTAAGTAGTAAAAAAATTCATTCGGTATTATATTTTCACTAACCAGTTGTGTTCCATGTCAAGCCCGTACTAACGAAAGCAAATCTCTCCGGCCACATCTGTTGTTGCTTGCTTCTGCTACTGGATTGAGCGGTTCTGGAGTTGACTGTGGTACATACAAGTTGTGATAGATACGTGTCCTTATTTCTTCCATACTGTCGGCCATCCCCATGTTATTATAGAATTCTTCAAGATATATGTATATCCCATATAAATTCACTTGATGGTCTACAATTGTGGTGAGTCAAGTTAGCATTGGAGGATTTCTCCAATATTTTAATTTTTTTCCTAAAAATTATAATTAAATATAATTTTAGTGAACATGCTATTTTTAATAATTTATAATATTCTGATATTCACTTAAAATTATTATTTACCTCTAATGCCCTCATTTTTTGGCAGAAATCAGAGTCCTATCAAAAAAGCACAATCAAATTAGTAGATGCCAATAATTGGCTTAATAGTAGATTTTGGGTGGTATAATATGTACCTATAGGTTCAGTAATAGCAAAATAAGATATTTCTAAAAAGTGTTTAATCATTTTAGCCATATTCCAATCAATATCTGTTATCAACTTAACCGTTAGAATATTTTCGTTGTGAAAGATGATTAAATTAGAATAAAAAGAATACACGGTTTCCAACATTTGGTACGTCGAGTTCTATCTTAGTGTGCAGTTGAATCTTCATCTTTGTGTAGCTCAGCTTGTTTTGTTTGTATGTCTTCAATTGCTACTCTTAAAAAGAAGATATTCTAATAAATAGAACAATATTTTTTATTTTCTCTACATAAGAAAAAATAAATTAAAAAATATCCTTAATACAAAGGTTAATAATATGACTTGTACATCTTTTGTGAAATAATTTATCATTCAAAATTTAAAAAAAAATTATGATTTAAATAAAGAAATAGTAGAATTATTTGATGCATTATCAAAAGTAATAGAAAAATCTTATTGAATATTCAAAATTCATTTATAATAGTATTAGTTGTTTTAAAAATTGTGAAAATAATGTGTGGGCATTTAAAAATTTTAAAACTAACAATTCTTTTTTGTAATTTCCAATTTTCAGAAATCCAATATACTATTACACAAATATAAGGTAAATTATTACGTGATTATTACACATCACTAGTTAAATAAATATTAGATTTTATGTGTATTAGTTTAAAAATTAATTCTTATTTAAATTGTGAAAAAAGACGAATAGTCTCACCTTTAATAATTTGTCGAAATATTTTTACATACTTGGGCTGCAAGTACTTCTATACATACCATTCGAATTTGTAGTCTTCCACTATAAGAAAAGGGCTCTTAGATTGAACTATATATTCTATCGGTCCTTCCCAATTTAGCCGCTTGTCGTACTGAAAGATTTCTAGTCCTGCACCACCTGAAAATATTAATTCAATTTGAATTGAAGATAATTGTTGTCTCCTATGTTTTTCGTTGTACCGCTTCAAATGTCCTATACCTTTAGAACATTCACAAGTAAATTATTTTTTTTAATATTTTTTTTACAAATACCTTGCCGTTGACCGTTAACTAGTTTAATCTTGAAAAGTTGTCATATATTATTGGAACATTTTCTAGTGGAAGGCCAAAACTATAAGTAGTAGTAGCAGTATCTTGGTTAGAATTGGGGTGTAATTTTAATATTTCAAAACCATTATCAGTATGTGTGTGTGATGTCAACAGTATGATAGTGTTGGAATAATTTTTTTCATATTCCGTTGCTATCAAAATTAGGAAAATTATATTCCTTGACTACAAATTTATTTATAAAAATGATAAATATAAATAAAATTACTGATAAAAATTAATAAAATTAATATAAATTAATAAAATTTCAATGGTCACATGACTGTTGGGGGAATTTTTTTAAAAAAGGTGGTAGGCCGTGTTGGCATGGCCCAATTAGGCTGCTACCTAGTAGCTGGGCACAGTCTGAAGTGTTGGGCCATGCTATATAAGGCCCAACATTGTTCATGACGAACCATGCTTGGCATGGCCCATAACGGGCTGTGCAACAGGCTGCTGGCCCATTTACCATCTATAATACCCATTGTAGGACATAAAAATATTATATCATCCACAAAAAGGGAAATCGAATGATTCCAACCATTGGTATAACTAGCTAGTTATCAGGTTAGCAATCAATGCTTTCATCCATACTCCATTTCCATCTCTTCCTCGGAACAAGATGTTATTATTGTGTCTTTATCTATTACACACATTGAGGACTGAAATGCCTGCCTTTCTTTAGTGTTTTTCTATTATATTGTCTTCTTATGTTAATTGATTTATACATTCTAGTACCTATATATTTTATTTATATAGATGATATTCTACACCAGAAACAATATTCTATAATGAGAGTTATCTTAGTTCTTAGCTATGGTTTATATGGATTTATGAATATATTTATTTCTTCTTGAGACAAATATAAAAGAGATGACAGATAAACCCGGATCAACTAAGATCTTCACAGTACTTGGCTTAAGAATACAGATACTGAATGTAGATACCATGGAATTAGATTCGATCTTATTCATAAAGGATCGTATATATTTCTTTTTTGAAATAATGGCAGCAACATGGTTCTTCCCAACTATTTATCCATATGTTTCCAAGTTTAAGTTGTAGTCAACAACAAAGAATTACATTTGTGATGTGAATATAGAATGATATTATGTTCAAGTGAAGCCCATTTTGGAATCACAACCTCAAAAACTGATTTAACAGCCATTTAATAAGAATTCTATGTTCACCCTTGAATGTTATGCTCCTTTCTGTTTCCTTTTTATCCTCTTGTTGCAATAATGCCATTTGCTAGCCCACTATTCATTGGGAACAATATAGCTCTTTGTGTTACATGTGTCAGTAGTTTGGCACTTGGTACAGGCAAATAAAGAAGGTAAGGAGCAAAAGCAGGGTCAAAGATATGAACAGCATGGGCACAGAATATCAACCCTCTTAACTCTTTATGTATTATTGAGTCTGAGTGTTAACAAACTATGCTATTCTGTGTTATAAACGTGCATAATTATATATTAAGCAGCTTCTGTAATGACCTAATGGTTTTGGGATGCTTACCCAAATGAGCCTTTGTTAACCTACTTATTATAGGATTTCTATGTGAGCCCGATAATTCTAGATATAATGGAGTGGAAGCATTAACCGCCTATGCTAAGGTTTTCTATAACAGGGGTAACTACATATTAAGCAGTTTCTGTAATGAGCCAAACATTCTGGCATTTCTATCAAGCCCATCCAATTTTGACAGGGTAACATAGTCAATCCCCTGACCCTCCCAAATCTCATTAACCTCACCCAAAGCAATTTATTTACGGAGGTTCAGGCAGTTACTTTGGTATAAGGTTTTCTTTTCTGGATGACAATGTAATTTACGCAATTCGAATTCCTCATAAAGTTTTGTCATGTTTCACAATGACTCTTTGGCCACTTGGTTTATTACTCAGTTGCTCTTTATTGGATTTCAACTCTTGGAAATACCTTGAACTAAATGATTCCTAGAATCGGCTAACTTTTGCATCAACTGCGCCCTCTTTGCACACATTTCCCATAAATTTGTATCCACACCAAAACAGGAACATGATTTGGTTATATATATGACTTAGCTATTGTCAAGGTAGAAATACCACTTTGTTACATGTATTGCAGAGTATTATTCCATCTGTTGTCCGTTATCTGTTAATGAGCCTGACTGTGAGATGCTATGTTAGATGGTGCCTCTTCCTTGGATATAGTAATTGTCCTAATATGTTGCTGAATATGAGGATATAGTGGAAGTAATTGTATTTCCATGGCATGGATGAGAGAGCGGCCAACTTCTTTGTGAATCTAGTGATTTGATTGTTGAGTTACTCTAAGTTTCTCTTAAACTTGTCTGACAACACTTCTTACATTCATTTGGCCAGGAACCGGTTTGATTATGTCAACTAGAAAGAATTGTCCATTAATCGATGTGCCATCTCTAGGCTGGGAGAAATCAAAATTAGAAACTGTTGGAGTCTCTGATGGAGAATTTCTCAATATAAGCAGTACTACTGGCAAGGTGCCTATGGTGGAATCACAACAGCTTCTACCGAATTTGCAATTTGTCAAGCCGTTTGTAGAAGGTGAATCTTGCAGTCAATTTTCATTAAAACACAAAGATTCACGAGCAATTCATCCTGATGCTTCTGGGAACTTTCCCCTTCATTCCGTGTCTAATGGATCTGGCCAGTGTTCTGTTCTAAACAGTCTATCCCAAAATTTGGTGAAAGAGATCCTTTGTTGTTATATCAGGTACAACAGCTGTCCCTCACCTGTTGGAAAAAGCCTAGTTTCCTTCTTGGAGTATGTACATTCAAAGAAGTGTACTGGTTTCAAGTGCCGGTGTGAGCAATATAACTCATTGTTATATCATTTTGATAACTGTCACTCCAGTGACTGTGACATTTGCAGTCCTGCTTTAAAGTTACATCTCATGGATAAGGCTGGATCAGAAATTTTTAGAAGTGGTAATATATGGATGTCCTATGGTAGAAATCATAGTTGGAGAGGGACCAGTTGTGCTGCCAAGGACTATCCAACCCCTGCAAAACGTAGGAAGGCGGACACCTCATCAAAAAATGGTCTATCCTGCGGCTTTTCTCCGTTAATTGATCATTCCCTTAGTCCTGATGGTCCTCTGAACTTGCAGCAATTATCTGGATCACCTGTATCCTCTTTTTCTGAGGCTACAGAGCTCAAGATGGAAGCGGTCTCTGTTCATACATGGAACTCTGCCAGCAGTAAGGAAACTAGGAAAATGACCATCAATAATCCGCTGAGATTCCATTCTGAAGATATGTACAATCCTTCTGAAGAGCCATCTGTTGATTACAAACAGATGGATATGGAGACTGCAAGCAATAAGGAAGTCAAAGATAAATTTACAGAGAATTTTGGCACAATGTCTTTGGAGTGTTCGTCCATCTTGTCTGAAGAACAGCACATTGCTGAAACTGAGGGTCTGAATATTAGGACAAAATCTGGGGAAATTGACCCAGATATAACTAGGGAATTCATGGAACCTTTGTCTGCTTCTGGACCTGAAATGAAGTCAGAGAAGCAGAATGTGAAGGGGGTATCTTTAACTGAATTTTTCACAGCAGAGGAAGTGAAGCAACATCTGTGGAGCCTCAGACAGGTTTGCACAGCTCTTTGTACTTTTATTTTCCTCTTTTTTGAAGGACTGGGATCCCAAAAATGTGATGCAGTTTAAATCATGGCTCCTTGATCTATCTTGCTCATATATCAGGCTGAAAATAAGATTTTCCATTGTGAACAAGCATCTTTGCTTGGGTTTTGACATTGCACTGCAATATGTATCTTATAATTGTACTTCTTTCTCTTTGCTTCTTGGATATGCTCTTATGCTAGGAGGTCAACAGCATCAGGCAAAGGAGATATCTTTTTTTTTTCTTCACTCTGTAATTTACGTACTTCCTATAATAAAAAAGGATGAGGTTCTATGATAATGAATGTGGTGAGAAACCAACTCTAAGTTCAACTTACAGAGTTTAAAGATAAGTAGCAGTGAGACTTTAGGCAGAATACAATGAAAAGTCAAATAGATTGCCAGAAAATCCTTGGCATTAGATTTGGCTACCTTGGATCAAGCCTTAAAGCAAATGGAGATTGAAGAAGGTCTTGTATTCATATTGGTATGCTTTTGGATTCTGAACCTTTGGTTTGTTCTTTTCCTGAACATTACATCACGCTTTCTTTGTTATGTTGCCTGTGATGCGTGAAGATTTGGTATAGCCTGAATGATTTTGTATTGGCAGTTAAATTGTATTGACTTTTGTGGTGCTTCCTTGTCACCCGTTCAATAAATTTTGTCTTGCCATAGAATTGAAATATTGATGCATTTCTTTGAAATAGAGTGCATCAGAGGAAGTATTTGGAAATATAACAAGCCATTCTAGTATTGTGAACACCTGCCAGTTGTGTGCTTTGGATAAGCTTGCATTCCAGTCAATGCCAATTTATTGTTCAGCATGTAGTGCCCGTATCAAGAGCCATGTCACCTATTACTCCATGCTGGATGATAGTGGTGCACAGCTTTGCTTTTGCTCCTCATGCTGTAAGAAATCACGTGGTGGCAACATCACATTCTTTGGGTTATCTGTTCCCAAGTCTAAGCTGGAGATGAAAAAGAATGACGTGATCACTGAAGAATCGGTGAGATTAGTTGTTCTTTTTTGTTCATATATCCTTCCGCATAATGAATTATGCTTCTTGAGGTTCTCATTGGTTGGGTCTTGCAACTGCAGTGGGTTCAATGTGATAAATGTGAACAATGGCAGCACCAGATATGTTCACTCTTCAATGACAAGCGAGACTTGCGAGGACAAGCTGAGTACATTTGTCCAAAATGCTACTTAGAAGAACTGGAAACTGGAGATCGCATGCCCTTGCCACAGACTGCTGGTTTTGGAGCAAGCAACCTTCCACGTACTGTGCTTAGTGATCATATTGAGCAAAGGCTCTTTGGGCGTCTTCAGCAAGAAAGAGCAGACAGGGCAAAGACATTGGGAAAGAATCCAGATGAGGTCAGATTCAAACCATCCATTGGTAGTTTTGTCTCATATGAATGGCCTTTTTTTGGGGGAGAGGGGCGGGATTTGTTGTTGCTTGCACCATATGAAACCATGTTGCCTGTCTCCATGGTAAACCTTGTATTTTTGCAAACTGCTATTGCACAATTTTCAAAAAGTCAAAAAAGTGTAAGTGAGTTCTATTTTTATAGACTGGTTTGATGAAAACCTGAGATGTAAACATGTAAATATGTAGGGCAGCTGCAAGGTACACTACTGTGAGAATGGAATTTTACAGCTTCTACATTTCTTCATGAACAATTATTTTATATGCTGTGTGGTTAGTTTGTATACGCTTTCATATCCATGAGGGGGGTGTAGGCACCTGCCCTAAATTCCTGGCATCAAACCAGCTGTTTTAAGGAGATCTAAATGATATTAGGTGAGATGGTTAGTCAATTATCTTCTTTCACACATATTTGTTTGGACTGGGATTGATCAATGAGGAGAAGCAATTCAAGAATCCCCCTCCACATTTTTGTTGTCTCCATATACTGTTTGTCTTAATTGGATTGATGTATTTGTTGACATTGTTTATGTTCTTTCAGATTGGTAAGAAAGAAGATATTATATATGTTTTTACAATGGAGTGAAATAGGATTCTGGTGTCAGATAGCTCTGTTGTGTATGTTTTGGTATAAATTGGTTCTTATTTGAGGGCTAAACTTTAATTTTCTGTTATTTAGGTTTCAGAAGCAGCTGATCTTGTTGTTCGTGTGGTATCATCTGTCGACAAAGAAGTTAAAGTGAAGCAACAGTTTTTAGATATCTTTCCTGACAAGAGTTACCCAGCAGAATTTCCTTACAGATCAAAAGTAAGACAATTATACCCTCAAAAAAATGTCTTTAAAGTCATTCACTCTGGTTTACCTTTCCCCTATTCTGGTTTTAGTGAATCCGATTTATGGAAATTCATGGGAGAATTCTGAAAAAGTCGATGGCTCCCTTTTGAGGATCCCTCCAAATTTTGATTCTTGTTAGTTATGTAGGGACTAATGCACTGTTGAGCTCGAGTTGGCTATGATGTGGGTGCTGGTTGGTCTATGACAAAAAGATATTTTTGTTTCTTCCTGGAAAGTGGTTTATTGTTTTGGGGAAGTTAATAGATCATTTTTCCTCCCGAGATATTCTAATCCAACTCTTATTCTTGGTATTACTTGTGCTTTCAGGTGATTCTTTTATTTCAGAAGATTGAAGGGATAGATGTATGCCTTTTTGGAATGTATGTCCAAGAGTTTGGCTCACAATGTGGTCGCCCAAATCAGAGATGTGTCTATATTTCATATCTAGATTCTGTGAAGTACTTCAGACCTGAAACAAAAACAGTGACTGCAGAAGCTCTTCGAACATTTGTTTACCATGAGATTTTGGTATTATCTGCACACTACTAGCCTGGTGACGATGCTCTATGCAGATTCCTTATCAGTGGACTTCAACTTACTCTTCCTTTTTTTGTTCTTTTTTATTTTTTCTTGAGTTAGATTGGATATCTGGACTATTGCAAGAAAAGAGGCTTTGCAACCTGCTATATATGGGCTTGTCCACCAGTCAAAGGGGAAGATTATATTTTGTACTGTCATCCAGAGGCACAGAAAACACCAAAGCCTGATAAGCTGCGACACTGGTACCTCTCTCTGCAGTTCATACTTAATTAGTTCTTGTGATAAATTGCATTTGTGGTTTGGTCTTTTGATTCCCTGTTTTGCTGTGGGAGGTTTTTTATCTACCCCACTTTGGGTCCTCTTGGAACAGAGAAGAATGTTAGAAGTACTTGACCAATCCTCTCCCTGCTAAAAGAAGCCATTCAGGGAAGGGATGACTTATTCTGCAATTTATTGTCATGGAGTAGGGACACTTCTCTCTTAGCTCTTGTCTCTTGTGATCTATTCAATGTAAAAAGACATCCTGATGATTTTATCTGGGATGCCTTTATAGTTTACATAGGTTGATGGGCAGAAATCCATTGAGTTTTTGATGTGGACATTGTTGTTTGAAGTGCTTATTCTCTTTTCCACCCAATCCACCTCAGTCATCCTTTCTGTAATTATCTGTTTATGTCTCTTTATTTTTTTTAATTTTCTTGAACTCATAGGTATCAATCAATGCTAAGAAAAGCTACCAAAGAACAAATTGTGGTGAATTCAACTAATTTATATGAGCAGTTTTTCATACCCAGTGGAGAATGTAACACTAAAGTAACAGCAGCTCGGTTGCCATATTTTGATGGTGCCTATTGGTCTACTGTTGTTGAGGGTATGCTTAAAAAGATAGAGCAAGAGTGCAAAGGGGACCTGCAGAAAAAAGTCCAGAAAATCACACTGAGGAGTTTAAAAGCAATGGGTCATATCAATCCTTCTGCTCATGATGCCAAAGACATCCTACTGATGCAAGAAGTAAGTTCTCGAGTTGATGTGGTTTTTGTTTGTTTCTCTGAAAATAGATTGATTTATAGATGAGGTGGTTTTCCCTTTCTAATTGGAAGTCAACGGATTGAATCCCTTGTCTGTTGTATTGTCCATTTATCTATAATTCCACAAATGTGTGTAATCATATGCATGTTGGATCCATCCTATCCATTCTGTTGATTTAATTGTTCATATTTTTATCATCTTACTTCCTCGTTCTCTTTATTTCTTTCTTTTTATTTTTCTTTGGGAAGGGGGGGGGGTTGTTGCCAGGGAGGCTAAGTTCTAACTTCTCAAAATTCTGTAGCATTGGCGGTCTGACATGCATGGTTTCAATTTCTTATGTTGTAGTTAAGCAGAAACCTAAATAAATGGAAATCTACTAATGATATCGTAACAATGGAACTGGCATATGAGTTCGCTTAAAATGGATTGCTTATAAGTTGTATGAGTTCTGCTGGGGTAAAAATGCTAGAAATATATGGGAGTGCATTAATGATTTTTACTAAGATGCGTTTTTATTAAAGCATGATACATCATTTGGGGCTGGTTTATGACTATCTAACCCAGGCCTTATATTATTAAAATCTGTTCTACGATTTGGTGTTTATTCTAATGAATGCCTGTGTAAGAACGAGTGACAAGCTAGGAATTTTGAGGAAAAACAAAACAAAAAAAAATGATAGGCAGTTGAACTTAACGTTGGAAAAAGGATGTGATTTGGGAGTCATTCTAATGCTATGCTATTGGTGGAAAAGGATATTTTTGTTTTCAAATCTTTTTCTGATAATAAGCTATTTATTCCTCTTGTATATATATGTAGTTATGTAAACATATCCTTGGCTGACTCTGCAGTTGTTTGTTATTGGTATCTTGTTCCTATGAATAAATTGGCTGTGAGTGATGATGTCTAAAGTCAATTCTCTCTTGGGTTACCAGTAATTTCCATTCGTTCTCCTTTGAATAGAAAGGGTAGGCGGTAGGTAACCTGAATTGATAGATATACAGTTGATGGATTTATTTTATTTTCTCTCTTTTCAGAAGGTTTTGATAGCTGTATTCTCTTTCAAGCTAAGAGAGAAATCTCAGCCATGTTATTTTAGTTGGTGTCGTGACTGAAACTTGCTTATTCTTCCATTGAGTGGCAGATAAGATTTTGTTGAAGACTAAAATGTTAACAGTATACTTACCAAAAAATTAAAATGTTAACAGTAAACCACTGTGCATTTTAAAACAACGATATAGTAGAAAGGTTCCTATGGTATTTTTGGTTAAGACTGCTAACCTTAAAAAGAACATTTGTAACCTACTTATTACATGATTCTTCTATTATTTCTTTAGTATTAGCTTTAATTGAGTGTTCTATTTCAGGTGGACCACTTCGTGCAATAGTTTTCCAACCAGATTTAGATTTTTTTGATGACACTGAGAAGTTTAGGAAACATTGTTTCATATAACTAGGTATTAAACAAGTTCACTTTGGTTTCAATTTTCCATCTTTTCCTCAACGTTTTGTTCTTTTTTCTTTGTCTGGGAAAAGGAGGAGCAACAGTTAAGGCCTCAGTGCATAAGGCTCCCATATCATAGGGTTTGGAATGGGTCAGATATATATAACCTTATGCCCATGATGTAGAGGATGTTTCCGTGTGTCGAACACATGATTTTCAGATCATAGTGGAGTAAACTTTTCCTTATGATATGGCTCTTCCAAAAAATATAGGAGCAATAGTCCATAAGATTAAATTGAGTTCACTAATTGTTCTTATAAATTCTATTTGGGACATCCTGGAAGGAACATTGTGACACTTGAACTGTGCTAGGGAGATGTTGTGTACTATTTTTCGATGTGGCCATATATCTGGATTCTGGATACATCAACTACATTAGTGATCTTGCTTTTACATTTTGTTGTTAGCTGTTGCACCCTCTTCTCAATATTCAAATAGATGTTTTATCCAGTAAGACACTTTGGACCTGTCTCACTCTTACATAAAAGTCATATTGTAATTCTGTATGGTGTTGTTGTATGTTATTGGCTTGGAAATCATGTATACTCTGACCATTCTGATATTTCAAGCAAAATCACATAATTTAGCATAATGAATATTCAGGATTCAGAATATCAAATATTTTATTTTTTCTGATAGGTTTAATAATTTGTTGTCACTTCGCTGATAGTTTGGACAAAACATCTAATCTGCCAAAGATGATTTTATCGTTGTCTACTTACAATTTGTCTGCACGCACTGTCATGAAGTTATACTATTGAGAAAGCGATGGTTTTGCAATTAATGCAAAAAATTTGAGCTGTGTGATTACCTTACTTTGTACTAGTATTTTGCTTTTATTTCATGTGTATCCTAAATATTTCTTGACCGGTCAAAAAGTTTCACTTAGGATCTTCAAATGAGAACATGCATGTTTTAAGTGCATTTTCTTGAAATGTAGTCTTGCCAACATTTGCTTTCAAGTGCTCACCTATGACAATTGCAATGAAGTTTTGTTGCTATTTTCAGCCTATGTTGCTCTTGTATTTAGCCTTTGCGCACTTCAAGTTAGCATGTGTTTGCTTTCTTCCATTGCCTCATTTCCCAAGGAATTGTAGAACATAACCATGATATAAAAATTGTTTGAAATCACATCTATAACAAGAGCTGATATTTGTCAACACTCTCGCATATGGTATTAGAAATCCTTCTCTGAATGTCTACCGAAGTTTATGAATGATTGTAATAGGAGGAGATTTTGCCATTTGGCTTCTCTTGCTTCCCTAAAAATGCATTAACTCATACTATTGTTCAGATAATTCAAAGATTATATATTCACTAAACTTATTAAACCCACTTTTGGTAGTTTAGTTGGGATACCATGGTGACAATAGTAGTTCAAGCAGCTAACATTAATGCGTGCAAGGTACTTAACCCTTGTTAATTTTTGTTTTTTTTATGGATTTACATTTTGAGAGTTCTATTTCTATTGGCAACTGAACATCCAAAAAAATAAAAGATTAAGTTAGATAATCTTAACATCAAAGCAGTCAAGCATGTAAATTTAAGTTTAGATTGTGAACTCAAAATTTAAGTATATTTTATTAAATAGAAAAAATATTTATACTGATATTATTATTATTTAAAATTTTAAAGTTACTCAAATAAATAAAGTAATACAGATGGATGAAGCGTGGTGTATTCCGAAGGTTAGAAGAATAATATTGCATAGATTTATTCATAAATTTATCAAAATATATTAGAAAATTTTTTTTGAATTGTTGTAAGACAATTCATTCTATTATATGAATATTATTTGTATACTTTTATCAATATAAATTTAATATTTGTGTTAAAATTTTACTCATTAAATTATATAATTTAGAGATAAAATTATATACTTTTTGTGATAATTATTTATCATCAAGCATATTATTTAGTGACAAACTAAAAATATACTTTATTAATAAAATTATTTTGTCATTGTAAAATATTATTAGTGATAAGTTATTTTTTATCATTAAATAAATATTTTAGTGACAAAATA